>CM030851.1:14267207-14376260 GCA_018105865.1 Metaphire vulgaris
TTTAAGGTTTTGGGTTTTATGGGTTTTAAACAGGGTTTTTGAGGTTGGGACATTTTTGGTTTTTATCGGTTTTTATCAGGTGGTTTTTTTAATATAACAACCCTAAATGTATGTTTTTTTTGTTTTTTTAATGCATTTCAAGATTAGTATTTAGGGTTTTTTGTCCCAATGCGTTTTATGGGATTTTGATGGTTTTCCAAATATGGTTTTAATTTAACCGGTTTTTTTTACACCCCCTTTTTGAGTTTTTAGGGGTTTTTAGGGTTTTTCCCCAGTTTTTGCTACGTTTTTTTAAGTTTTTTTTTAGTTTTTTTGGGTTTTAGTTTTTTTAGGTTTTTTGGGTTTTTAGTTTTTTCGTTTTTTAGGGTTTTTAGGGTTTTTAAGGTTTCTAGGGTTTTTAGGGTTAGTAGGGTTTTTAGGGTTTTTAGGGTTTTTTGGTTTTTATGGTTTTTTGGTTTTTATGGTTTTTAGTGTTTTAGGGTTTTTTGGTTTTAGGGTTTTTAGGGTTTTTCGGGTTTTTTGGTTTTTTTGGTTTTTAGGGTTTTTGGGGTTTTTAGGGTTTTTTGGGTTTTTAGTTTTTTTGTTTTTTAGGGTTTTATGGTTTTTAAGTTTTTTAGGGTTTTTTGGGTTTTTAGGGTTTTTAGTTTTTTTTTTGTTTTTTAGGGCTTTTAGGGTTTTTAAGGTTTTTAGGGTTTTTAGGGTTAGTAGGGTTTTTAGGGTTTTTTGGTTTTTAGAGTTTTTATGGTTTTTAGTGTTTTAGGGTTTTTTGGTTTTAGGGTTTTTAGGGTTTTTACGCCTGGCCGATAGGGCTGAGAGAGTTAAATGTTCTGGCAACTAGGATTGGTAATGTGGCCAACGCTGCATCAGCAAGCCTTTACATTGCGTGTCCTGCATTGGGACTGTCCCAATGCTGGCCAATCACTCGTGTCCCATTGCAGGCCACCACCGCCATATTTTATTTCTTATATCTGGCACACAACTCACTTGAGCAATGTTGTTGAAATTATACCTACTCATTTGCGAAATGGTGATCTAATATTTAGCCGGCCAGAAAAAGTGACAAACATTTACAGGTGGTACAAATTTCTTTCAAAAAAGATAGAAACTATTTACTTTACATGCCTCAAAACAAATTTTACGCTTTTTCTCTGTTTCCGCGCCTTAGATATTAACGCTACCAATCAAATCAAAGGGCAACTAGAACAGCTCTATTCGCCAGATGGAATTGGCATATTAAAGTAAGTAAGTAGCTAGCATTTGGCATTGTCCCAATGCAGGACATGTCCCAATACTGGACATCTTCCCCTATATCAGACTATCGAAAGTTCGAAACTGCAATTAAGAAGCAACCGCTTTTGAGATTTAGAGTCTACAGAGGTCTGACTGAAGAGACGTTTGGAATTATCTCAAACGTTTTTGGCACAGGGAAAACATCAACTTTCCCTTTTCCATTTGTAGTTGGTGTGGTGGAAACCTTGACCGACTCGGGGGATCATATTTGTCGATTTTGCAATAGAAGTATTCTCTCGTTTATTATCGATTTTGTGTGGCAAGGCGCGCAGGTTCAAAACCTGTGATACATGATCGAAACGCGCCAAATATAATTGTAAAAATATCTAAGTGCATACAGTGTACAGTATTTGTTGAAGGCATCGAATGAGCTGTATACTGTATCCGATGCAATTTACCTGTGTCACCACACGTGCTGTCCATCTGGATTTTGGCGCTTTCCACTTGAAACATCCATCGGCCAGGTGTTCCGGTGTTAGTCTCAGTGGCAATCTCCAGGATGTTCGGTGTCCTTGACCCCGGAACGGCAAAGAAATTGACCTTATCTCCAGCGTTGAATCCAGCCTGTGGAAAAAATTAATAATAAAAATAGTATTACTAAGATAAAAGTAAACGCCTTTTTTGGCTTCGACTTCGAATGAGTTACAAAGGCTTTGCATGTTTATACACTGTAGACTCAATGTTCATTTGATAGTACAGTAGAACTTCGTTATAACGGACTCTGTTATAACGTATATTCGGTTGCAACGTACCGCAATGTTCCATGTGATGCGCTATCGTATTGGATGGCATTGGGTATAACGTAATAAGTTTTTCAGACCCGCTAAGTACGAGACAGATAGAAGACAAGATGGATGGATGAATAAACATTATGGAAGCAATGAACATTAATATCGACGAACCGAGAAATGCGGCCGAGGACAGAAAAGAAGGGATCATCAAAGTCCATAATGCCACACAAAGTCGGATGACGACTGAGCAGTGTTTATTCTAGCCCCCTTGACATTGGGGGGGGGGACTTTGAAATGTTGGGGGACAAGGTTTGAGTTTCCACACGTTTGGGGGGGAATTTCCATTCTCCCCAGCCAACATCTAAAAAAATTTGGGGGGGATTTCTAACTTGGGGGGGGTGGAATTCCCCCATAAGAAGGCCTAGAATAAACACTGCGACTGAGAGAAAGAGAGAGAGAGAAAGAAGGAGGGTACGTTACAACGAAGTTCTGTAGTAGTAACGCTGCAGAGTTTAGAGTACGTGTGGTGGGTAGAGAAGGATCTGCCCTGTGTGAGAAATAGACAAAGTAGCAATAAAATTTCACCTATTCTACTTTCAAAGTAAGGCCAATTCCAACCAGTAGTCATTATCATTGTTACAGCTGCTGCTGCAGCAGTTGTCGTTGTTATCATCGTCGTCGTCGTCGTCGTTGTTTGTTGTTACCATATAGTCCTCTCACCTGTGCCGCTGTTCCTCCGAGACCGGTTGAGGCGTCGCCGCCACTCGAAGTACCCGTCGTCCAAGTCAATCTCCCGTAGTTGAAGACGGCGATCGAATGCCGTCCGTCGGTTATCAGCACAGCCTGAAAGCTGTTCACCTATCAGAACAGATTCGAATTCCACCTCCAAAATCATCGCTGTATTATGAAGGGGTTGGCCTACTCACTCACTCAGTCAGTCATTCACTCACTCATTCACTGATTCACTCACTCAAAAGATAGAAGATAACAATATTGTAAAACGTCGTTTTTCAAACGATCCATAGTCTATAACTCTATAGTAATTGTTACAATTTACAGTACAGTTATACCTGATACTTACTGTCTGCCTACTTGTCTGTCTGTTCGTGTTTCAGCCGCCCCCTTTTCTCTCTCTCCCTCCCTCTCGCTGAGTAGGGTTCACCAGAAAATAAAAATCTTAAAGCCTCTTGTTTGTGTTGCTATTGTGAGGTGATTTAGAGCTTGAAGAAGAGAAAGAGAAAGAAGAAAAGAAGAAGAAGAAGAAGAAGAAGAAGAAGAAGAAGAAGAAGAGAAGAGGAAGAGGAAGAGGAGGAAGAAGAAGAGGAAGAGGAAGAAGAAGAAGAGGAAGAAGTAGAAGAAGAAGAAGAAAAAAAAAAAAGAAGAAGAAGAGGAAGAAGAAGAAGTAGAAGAAGAAGAGGAAGAAGAGGAAGAAGAGGAAGAAGAGGAAGAAGAAGAAGAAGAAGAAGAGGAGGAGGAGGAGGAGGAAGAAGAAGAAGAGCCTCACCGGAGTGAACATATTTCCGCCGTAGTAGGTGACCTTGTGCCAAGTGACGATGAATATCCACTTGGCCTTGAAGGCGTAGAGACCTCGCGCTGAGAAACTCTCCAGGGTGTCCAAGGTTGCTCGAGCTAGTAACCCCGCGTCTACAAAAGACATCAATAACATAAGTCATCATCATCATCATCATCATCATCATCATCATCATCATCATCATCATCATCATCATCATCATCATCATCATCATCATCATCATCATCATCATCATAATCATCATCATCATCTTCTTCTTCTTCTTCTTCTTCTTCTTTTTCTTCTTCTTCTCTGTCCTGGGACAGGTTCAGGGCTCCATTGTTTCCATTCCTCTCTGCGTCTTGCCTCTTCTTTGATTTCTGCATAGGTCTTGTGACGCTGTGTGTCTGTATATATATATATATATATATATATATATATATATATATATATATATATATATTATATATATACACACATACATATATACATATATATATACATACATACAGTGTATATATATATATATAGCGTATTAACCCCTTGACTGCCTGTAGTAGATTTTGCCGTTGTTCATCCGTGTGTCAATGTCGCACCAATAAGGAGCAATCAACCGATTTTCAACCGGAAAAGGCGTTGGAGTGAATTCCGTCACGGCTTTGCCAAAGGAAATCGCACCGTTCGTGTTGACCTGCATTGACAGAAAGAACCAAGAAAGAGAACTGAGACAAGAAAACAAATAACATTCGACACACCAAGGGCCGCCGAGAGGGGAGGAGGCAACTGCACAGGGGCCCGGCGGTCTGGGGGTGGGGTGGGGGCGGCGGGCCCACGATGAATACGTATAATTAAAAATAATATGGATAATAACACTAAAGTAAAGGGGCCAGCGAGGAAAAGGGGGCCCGGCGTGAAAAGGTTGATAAGCAAAAAAAGGTCGTCAAGAAATTTTAATCTGCACAGGGGCCCGGAATTTCTCTCGCCGGGCCTGGACACACCTATAGCCTATACTTTAGCTGCACAGAGGTTCCCAAACTGTGGTCCGCAGACCGAAGGGGTCCGTGGAGGGTTTGGCGGGGGAGGGGGGTCCGCGAGAGCCTCGCTAAATATCCAGTAACGTTTTAGCATTATTATTATTATTATTATTATTATTATTATTATTATTATTATTATTATTATTATTATTATCTACGACAATTTATATAGCGCAGTAACATAACTGGAGCTAAAGTCAAGAGTCAAGTTAACAGCCTGTGTTCTCAAATTAACGCGTGGTAACGACAAACGAAGACGACCAGTCCTGCACCAGACCTCAGCAGCCAGTCAGTCTGAAGTTAAAATGAATGATCTAGCAGGACAAGAACACGAGGAATTAACTGATCTGCCGTCGTGTGCCTGTAGTCTTAAAAATCGGTTTAGACAGCAATCGCTTTCATCCTTTATGGCTGAGTAGGCTATATGGCTTCTGAGCAGTGCTTTTCTTTCTAGGAAAAAAGGTTTGGGAACTCATCCCTTTTACTCTTCAACAAAAACGGGCGTGGGAACGACGCACCTGTACGTTCCCAAAACAAGGATGTGCTATAAGGCGACGTTATTACAAAATATCCATATATATATATATATATATATATATATATATATATATATATAAATATATATATAAGATATATATATACAATCTATATCAAAAAAGATGTAGAACGCCGTTCCCGTGCGTTCCCACTGAAAAAAGCCCTGCGTCTGAAGTTCTGAGTGATCCGTTATTGTCTCACAATGCAGTCGCGATTTTCTTACCGTTCGTGACAATATATATTTGTGTGAGACAAAGTGCTAATAATATTATACATGAACGACGGAAGATTTGTCGCTGGATCTCATTAGCATGCAGTAGGTCTGGTTATATTTGAAATAATTTGACGAAGCTGATGTAGTCAGTGGCGGCTCTAGGATTTGGCAAGTGGGAGGGCCGTTGGGGTGGCAACTTATAATCATGGGGGCCAACCATTTGTTGTTTAATGTATGTAGCATTAAGTATAGGGTCCCAACTGGGGGGGGGCAGGCACTCAATAGGGGCACGGGGCCCCCTTGCCCCCCCCCCCCCGGGGGAGCCGCCACTGGATGTAGCTGATTCTGAGAAAATTAGTGCCTTCATAATTATGAATAACGTAACAATATTTATTCAGTGTCTAATTATTGTATAGGCCCCTATTATAAATGTCCGCGTCGCAGCACGTCTACGCTGGGCGAGCGTCGCTAGACAACTGCTGTTGAGGAAACAGTCTGTCTGTCATTATAATTAAATAGGATCTATAACATCTACTTGCTGAATAATGTAATCCGCGAGCTACATTAACCCCTTAACTGGGGATCCCGGATATATCCGTCCATTTTACATTGAGTTACAGTTAATCCCTTAACCGTGTATTTAACTGTAACTCAATGTAAAATGCACGGATATATCCGGGGTTCCCAGTTAAGGGGTTAAATACACGGTTAAGGGGTTAAGAACAAAACAAGAGTCCGCAGTCCAAAAAGTTTGGGAACCTACCTATGCTTTAGCAAGTTTAGCATAATGGTTTGTTTTTCTATGACGACCACTGGGACGTCACTTGGGGAGGCCTTTGCCCCCCCCCCTGATTTTTAGGGGATAATTTTTCGTGAATTTTTGAGCCGCAGCCTTCGAGGTGTTCAGTCAAGAATTAAAGACGTTCCACGCGTCATCTATGCATACACTGCCACTGCCCATCGCCTGAACCTAGTTTTATTGAACACAATTAAAAATATACCTGGGATAGTCAACATGTTTTCAATTATGCAGTCAGTCTACGTGTTCTTATCAGTCGGTGGCCATCGACGTCAACTATCTGCGGAAGTACAAGTTGATTTAAAAAAAATAGAAGTCTTGGAGCTGGATCTGGAAAGACTGATTGAAACCCGATGGTGTTATTGCTTTCGGTCCGTGCGTAAAATAAAACCTATAGAATAATTCAAAGCATTTTGAATGATTCGGAAGCAACTGCCTTACAGACGGCTGATAGTTCAGTGGCTGAAGTCCATAAAAGCCAAGAATCGTTCACTTCTGGATAAAAGCATGCCACTTGGCACAGTTATAGGGTACATGGCCCTGAACAATTTCCCCAAAGGATGCACAAGTTTTGTTATCTCATACCATGCAATTTGGCACCATAAATTTTCTTGGTAATTTGTAAAAAAATTCCGCTTGATCTGCAGTAGGCCTACGTAGACAAATGACATTCGATACAGTGCCAAATAAACAATACTAAGTAATAATTGTGCTTATAGAGTGTACAGATATGAATATTATCATTTCATTTCGCTTTTCCTCCGAAACTAAAATACGAAAAGGGTAATTCCGCATCAAAATTAATCAACACGCTGTTGAATAAAATCGGACGTCACCATCTCAGATTGTGATGAAAACTGGCACAATTGTTCATCCCCATGAGTAATGTTGCCAATACCATTCTCTGTAGATTAAAAATGTCCTTTAAAATATTCAATTTACGCAATAGAAATTACCACAGGCAAAATTCTGAACGCCAAGCACTATTGATATACAAGAGATAGTGGCCTAATTTTTGAAAAAAACTTGATTAGCAGGTGCTCTTCACTTCTCTGTCAAAAGTGCTAGCCATTCAAACGTCACGTCTGCAAATACCATTCTCTGTAGTTTAAAAATGTCCTTTAAAATGTCCAATTTACGCATTATAGCAGCGGTTCTCAACCTGTGGGTCGCGACCCCCACGGGGGTCGAATGACGATTTGGCAGGGGTCGCCCGAGACCATCAGAAATATGGGGTTGTCTCTTTTCTTGTTATTGTACAAAATTTCCTCAGTGGTAGTTACGACGTACTAGTTGTTTTACTATAATTGTCATTCGAGGATAGACATGGAGACAATTAAATAATAACGATTTCGAACATTTGATTGTCGTAGCATTATTATTTTTAGCAGTTTACATTGTGAACGAAAATAATTTTACCGTTGGGGGTCGCCACATCATGAGGAATTGAATTAAAAGGGTCGCGGCACTATAAAGGTTGAGAGCCGCTGCATTAGAGAATACCTCGGGCAAAATTCTGAATGCCAAGCACTTTTGATCTACAAGAGATAATGGCCTAATTTTTGAAAAAAAACTTGATTAGCAGGTGCTCTTCACTTCTCTATCAAAAGTGCTAGCCATTCACACGTCTGGCAATACCATTCTCTGTAGTTTAAAAATGTCCTTTAAAATATCCAATTTACGCATTAGAGAATATCACAGGCAAAATTCTGAATGCCAAGCACTTTTGATATAAAACTAGAGAGAATGGTATTGGCAGACGTGTGAATGGCTAGCACTTTTGATTTCCCTACCCTATCCCAAGGGGTACCCCTACCCTAGCCCTATGGGTACCACTACCACTAGGGGTTCCCCTAACCCTAGCCATACCCCTCGGGGTACCCATTCTCCTACCCCTAGGGGTACCCCTACCCTTAAGTTTATTCGAATGCCTCTGGACAGAATGTTACTAAATTATAAGAAGTGTCAATGTTCAAAATTTCATGCTTTTATCCACAAAATGAACAATCATACGGCTTATCAACTGTACTATGACAAGTTAGCCAAGGGAGAGGCTCAAGAAGGGGCTGTGCAAAAGAATCAAGTCAATTTCATTTCTTCGTTGCCCGCCTACATGTGGCTGAAAAGTTACACTCGGTGTGGTCAATGAATGCATTATCTCAAGAATAACAAAATTCATCTGCCAATTATTATTTTATCAGCAGAGGAGATCTAATGGCATTTCGAAACAATGACCCTCGAGATGGTATTGTTAATAAGAAGCCGATGTATGTAGGCCTAATTGCAGCTCAAGCAGGAATACCGCTGAATCATGCACTACAACTACGGTCAAAAGTCAAAGAGAGCTCAAAATAATTATGTCCAAATGATAAGCAGAATATTTCGTGCTGTTAATTAACAACTGGCAAGACGGTTGAATAATATGCGACTAATACTACTGATAATTCAAATCATTAACCCCTTAACTGGGGATGCCGGATATATCCGTCCATTTTACATTGAGTTACAGTTAAATACACGGTTAAGGGGTTAAATGAGCAGTACCCAGATCCTCTTTGCGTCGTGCGTGGACAAGTTCATTTCGGAACTCGATGCTCGATATACAGTTAGGCTAACTGTAATGTTCTAAAGCGATGCTTCCCAACCTGTGTGCCGCGGCACACAAGTGTGCCGCAGCAACTTTAGAAGTGTGCCGCGCTGCTTGAATTCGATCCATAACATGACGAAATAACTTTCAAATGTGCGGTTGTATTTGCTCAAATACTCGGCATTATTAGAATTATGGAACAACGGTGGTTGTCATGCTGTATGCGCTATAAATACAGAAGACGATGGCCTACGTTTATAATATCGATTGATATCGATGTAATGAAGAATGCTAAAGACAGTGGCTCAATATAGTGATTGAAATCGATCTCTAACAGGACGAAATAAGTTTTTAAAAATGCGCTTGTATTTCCACAAATCCTGTGTATTATTAGCATTATGGACTAACGAGGGTTGTCATGGATGAGCCGTTTTAAATGCAGACGGTGATGGCCCATGTTTGCAATAGCAATTGATATCATTGTAGTAATGGGTGCTAAAGATAGTGGCTGAATATGGTGCTTGAATTCGATCCATAACATGACGAAATAACGTTCAAATATGCGGCTGTACTTGCTGAAATACCCGGCATTGTTAGCATTATGGAACAACGGGGGTTGTCATGCTGTATGCGCTATAAATACAGAAGACGATGACCTATGTTTGAAATAGCGATTGATATCAATGTAGTGAAGAATGCTAAAGATAGTGGCTGAATATGGTGCTTGAATTCGATCTATAACAGGACGAAATAAATTTCAAATGTGCGGTTGACGTCAACAATTTCACTTTTTACAAATAATCAAAAAATGAAAATTTCATGGAGTACTACTTATTACAATGGAAAAAAGCATGACAAAAAAGGTCATCACCACCACATTTTGACACTTGATGAGCAAAACAGGGAAAAATGGTCATCACCGCAAAAAATAATAACCTTGCTATTGCGACCTGTCATCGATCTTGAGAGGGGGTCAAAAGTTTTTGACGTAATTATAGGGGTAACTGAAAGTTGACAGTTATTGACAAAGGTGGAGGGTGTCAAAAGTTGCCCAAAAATTGTTGATATAATTAATGGACAGCCCCTTATGGAATAACAGGGTTATCATGGTGAAGGCGCTCTAAATACAGAAGACGATGGCCTAAGTTTGTAATAGCGATTGATATCGATGTAGTGAAGAATGCTAAAGATAGTGGCTCAATGTAGTGCTTGAAATCCATCTCTAACAGGACGAAATAAGTTTCAAAAATGCAGTTGAATTTGCACAAATCCTGTGCATTATTAGCATTATGGAATAACGAGGGTTGTCATGGATGAACCGTTTTAAATGCAGAAGGTGATGCATAGTAAGTATAGGGTCCCAAAAGGGGCGCCGGGGACCAGGCGTTCAGTAGGGGGCACGGCCGCCCTGGGGACCCCATGTGGAGCCGCCACTGCTTGGCCCTATGGGTCCCTATTATATCGTCGTCGAGTTTCTTACGTATAGTTGTGTGTTGTTGCTCGCAAAGAACGGGAATCCGATGTCGATGGAGACGGCTCCACTCGAACTGTCGTCGTTGGGTTCGACCACTGAATCGCCCACGTCGCTTCCAAACGGATAGAAGAGACCGGGACTGAGGTCGGGGTCGTACAGCGCAAAGCACGTCCGTACTTCGAACGAAACCAGGAGCACGATGGCGACAACGCCGTGAAATGATACTCTCGACCACGTATTTACCATGTCTGGATATATATAGATACACAATAATTATTTAATTACAGCCGCAGAGTGGATATCGTATTAACAGTGGCCGGTTTACAACGGTACAAATGGTACATTTACAATTGTACCGGGCCCATGCACCAGCAAAATAAAAATTTAGGGGTCCACCTTTTCTATTAGCGATTTTTTATAATGAGTTCTCAATGATTTATTTGGTTAAGCAACTTTATTTTCCGAAATGCAACCATTTGTATTTGTAACCATAGGCGGATTTTACTAAAGGCTAGGGTAGGCTTAAGCCTACCCAACTAATCCCACCAAAACAAAAAAAATGTTTGCCGGATGGCACGCGTGATGGATGGCACCCCCAGACCCCCATGCTAGCCTACCCAAATATTAAACTCTAAATCCGCCTATGTTTGTAACGCAAGTTACGCAACGTGTCCTAAAAAATGGCTGTCGCCACTGTTACTCATACATCTGATCTGCAACTCTTCCGCTCTTCCGAAAGTTTCTCGAGAAAAGTTTTTAAAAACTTGACAAGCAGAAAGGAGGTCATCTCGCCACTTTTCACACTTGATCTGTAACTTTCAGATGAAAGTGTACACCGCGGCCTAAAAATGTAAATCCGCCACTGCATATATACTGTAGTGTGGTTTGTGGTTTTAAAGGGCTAACACCAGTGTTTTATACAGGCCTGTTAGGAGAGGAGATTCTCCCCCCAACCTCAAAATTCCCCCCCCCCAATCTCAGCACTTACACAAATTTTGCATTGAACTGTGTCTTTTCCCCTCCAACCAAGTCATTTCTCCTCCAAGCCTCAATTTCCCCCTCCCCAAAGGCCTGGAGTCTGGATAAAAAACACTGGCTAATACTATCGGATTCTCGCCAAGGCTCAGAAATTGAAATTGAATATTTAAACTGCTTAGATTTCCTATAGCAAAGAAAACATTGCAAGGCTAACGGGCATGTACAAACAGATCGCGGAATGCCACTAGAAAGAGCCAGAGGTCCATCGTCTAAAAAGAGTCAAAACACACGTAGACCTATTACTAAAGACGTTTTGTACTTTCAAAGTCAACCGTGCAGAAGTTTTTCATCTAAATTTTGATAAACTCAAAATACGCGTCTATGCATAGGTCTAGGCAGAGTTTATTCTAGCCACCTTGACATTCAGTGGGGGGAGTTTGAAATGTTTGGGGGACAAGACTTGTCTCTCCGCGCTTTTTTTGGGGGGGGGGGATTTCCATCCCCCAAGCCAACATATACATTTGGGGAGGGGAGATTTTAAAACTTTGGGGGAATCCCCCCCCCCCAACAGGCCTAGAATAAACACTGGGTCTAGGCGTTATGGCAGCAGGTGTAGAGGAGTTCGTCAGAGGTTCTTTTTATGGGACAACTTAAATAAATCGCTAGACGCATAAAAATTGTAAAATAGCACGTAAACTCCCTCCTATTGCGTAGTGTTTACAACCAGAGGCGTAGCCAGGGTTCCGGAAATGTGGGGGTGGGGTGGCATATCGTCATTTTAGAGCTTAAAAGGCTACAAGCAAAAAAAGGTCGTAAAGAGGTTCTTTGCACATGCAAGTCCATATGTACTGTAGATTCTCTTCCAATTATTATTCTACCTACCCCCAGTGTTTTATCCAGGCCTGCTATGTGGGGAACCCCAAAAACCCTCAAATTCCCCCCCCCCCAATTTTAAGCACTGACAATTTTTTGTATTGAACTATGCCTCTTCTCCTCCAGCCATGTCATTCTCTCCCCCGCCAAAGGTCTGGAGTCTGGATAAAATACTGCTTCCCCCTTCACCCCCTGCGAAAGTTTCTCAACTGTTTTACGCGCGACCGATCCTAACCGGAATAGGAAGCCCCAGCTAGGTGGCAACGCCAATGTTAGCGACTATTTGCCGCCGTTAAAAGTAGCCTATGTCTGAAAAATTGTTACAACGTTCAATTTGCTGATAATTAATTATCAGATAAAGCAAATAACCTGATCTTCTCGTCAAAGAGGCGAATAAATCCAAAAATTACGACTTCTCCAAAGCAGTTAGGCCAGGTCGAGTATTTTAGAATCTATACATTATCGTATTCCTAACCGAACATTGCAATTGCAATTAATTAACATATATTACATAGTTAATCGCGACGATAGCATACAGCATGTTTCATACAATCTTAGAGGGTAGTTTCTACAGCGAAACTAACCTTTATAATGTCAGAAGTATAGGACGCCGTTTGGAGAGAGTCTTTGGTTCTCAAATGCTGCTAGTTTACGACCCTTGCTCCAAACTAGCACTGGACGAGACACGAAATATGACACCCCTCCAAATGTGAAGTTTAGTCCTATGTGATATTTTGTTCCAAAGCATTGGGCGCATGTAGCATCGTAGGCACATATCATATCACATGCCGTCTCACGCGTGGAATGCGCGTTGCGTGCGCGTCTGCCTCGGGCCCGTAGCCCGTTATACGGGGTTCTCGATAATCGTAAAATTAATTCGGTACTTAATGAGGTAAATTCCCAAAGCGGATAGCACCAGACATCGGGTAATATACGAACGTTACAGAGAAACATCACGTTTGTTTCATTCAGCGTATAGGAAATCTAGACCTTTTAACATTCCAAAACGTAATTGTCTCGAGTACAAGTCACGCAGGCGAAGACTTGGAAGAAAAAGTGGAGGATGGTCCCAACCTCTGTGCCCCTACCCTTATCTGGCCTATAATCTCAAAAAGTGGGGTATCGAGCCTGCCGGTCTAATGGAAATATACGCCTATGGTCGAGTAACCTTCTAATCATACGGAGATGTTAAAATTTCCAGTTAGAAGAAAAAGAAATGTGTATCATGAGCGGAGTGAAGAGGATATGGTTGCGTCCCTTCACTTTCAAATACTCCCTACCTGCCAGGGGTGTAACGACGGGGAGGCATATCGGTATATATATATATATATATCCCCCCATAAAAAAATCAGACAACCTTAAAGTTTTTAATGTGTTTTTTAAGATTTTCAACGTTTTAAAAGATTTATAGCCTACTCCCCAAAATCACATTATGCCCCCCCAATCAAATTCCTGGCTACGCCCATGCTACTTGCCATATGGAAAATTTTAATAAACGCATTAATTCCTGTCGAAAATTTTCACAAAATTCTACGTTGCCTGGGACGGGACCCTGGCAGAAATGGGGGACGGAGCATTTAAAGGACGCTAACACAGGCAAGACCGAAATGAAAAGTCGTGTGTAACAAATGCCGAGGATCGTTCAAATGGGAAATATTTCAACACGCTCTACGTACTTTGCCGTGCGTACTTGTTGAAAGTTCTAACTTCTAAGTAAGCAATGCAGCTATTACCATAACCTAGTCTATGGGTCTTTTCGAGTCCTGCCTAAACAGCACTGGATGTTTATAGCGTCAATGCGGGCAATTCACGCATCCAAGTCAACTCTGAGCCCAGCAAAAAATTGTGTAATATAAGATCCCAAATTCCCAGCGAGCAGTCGACAGATAGAATAATCCATTGAGTTTTTGCCAAAATTAATAAACCCGATCCTTGAATCTGTCTCTGTCTCTCTTTGTCTGTCTGTCTGTCTGTCTCTTTCTCTCTCTCTCTCTCTCTCTCTCTCTCTCTCTCTCTCTCTCTCTCTCTCTCTCTCTCTCTCTGCGGTTCTGGAAAGAGGAAGAAGCCAGCTAGCAGCGGTGTCTAAATTGAACTTCCACCAGTTTCACTTAAGATTTTTCCAGCCTACCCCATAGCTCATCATAGCTGGGCATCAATCGTCAAACCAGTTTCTCACTGTGCGGAAACGAATAATCCGAAAGACAAAGTATGAAGGTTATTTTCTCAGAAAGAGAAATATCCCAGATGTAAGTAAGTAAAATCTCGTATATTTATATAGCGCTTTGGTGGTTGTACAGTAGTAGGCTAGATGATTATTCTTATGCGTTTAACCTTTCTTGAAATAGCTATGGGCAAGGCGGAGTGTCGGCCGGGCGAAGTTAAGTGCACCCATGACGTGGCGGGTCGGGTTGTTATAGCTATGGAAGAAATGACTTTCGGATTAGGAAGGTTTTAACTTTTAAGTTTAGACCTAAAGGCTTGAAGAGATAGGGTGAAAGAATTAAAGAAACTGAGAAAGCAGCTTGTTTGGCCATGTCGTAGGCTGCTAATTAACTCTTCAATACAAACATCAAGGTTTATCAGTTTTACGGGGGGAAACTGCGGATGGCCCTTAATTTTGCTTGTCAACCTATTTTTCGCGGTAAAAGTGCAGTAAAACCAGGGATACGCTTTCCTTTTGTCAGCCTTTTCCGGCAAAGTTTATTAATTTTTTTCCTTCTATTTTCATCCCCCCACCAACTTCCTATGAATTCATTTCATCCCCTCACCAAGAAATCCTGGAACCGCCACTGAGGAAAGCCAAGGCAGAGAAAACACACAGTATCAAATGATAAACAAAAAAGAAGACCGCTTAAATTGGAACATAATAATACAAAGTCTTCCAGAAAACAATTATCTGTCAAATGGTTAAAAAGTCGATCGAGAGATAAGAGCTAGGGTCTTAAGATAGCTAGTTTCTTGTATCACAGGTTTTAAAGACCACAAAAATATTATAAAAATAATACCCTGTTTGCCATTGGACTTTGGAAAGACTAATGGCTCCTAAGCCACTTTAAATCATGCTAAGTTTTTACTACTACTACTACTACTACTACTACTACTACTACTACTACTACTACTACTACTACTACTACTACTACTACTAAGTGGCATCCCCGCACTGGCGATAGCCATTTCCGCACTGCGGAGAGCCACCTATGCACTGCGGCGGTGAGGTCTATAGGCCTATAGCCTAAGGCAAGCAGTATCTTCAACCCCGCTATTCTGATGAAAGTCAACAGACTCTAACAGAGGGGTCATCCACATTTATGATAATAATATTAATGATTATTCATGCAAATTGCTTTTCACCAAAGATTCAAAACCCACAGAGTAACTGGGTAACTGGGGCGGTCATAGCTGGGTCGGCTGCCTGCAACCGGCTAAAACGACGACTACAAATCGTGAATCGCTCATCAAAAGTCTTAATAACAGCCAAAAAACTGTTTACAAGATATTATATTTTCAATGTCGTTCCTCACCTTGACTTCATAATTGCTGTATTGAGATGTAAATTATGTCATTTCCAATAAAATCAGTGAAATATTCCCGAAAAATTAAGAACTTTCGACATGCAAAATAAACATATTTAGGCCGAGGTCAGCCATTTGGGCCGAGGTCAGCCACACATATTTTTGGTGATATCCATCCAGAGTAAGTAAGAAAAGTCAGTTTTGGTGATAAGTAAAATCTCGTTAACTTCTATAGCGCTTTCAAAAGAAGCACCGAAGTAGCTCCTTTATCATATGCACTTAATCTTAAAATAAGGTAGCTATAGCCAAAGTGGGGTCATTCATGCCGGGCCATTTAATCAAAAGGGCAAGTGGGTTGGACGTTGCAGATATGGAGCAAATGATTTCTTGAAGAGAAGTGATTTTAGTTTAGAAAGAAAAACACGAGATGTTGCAAGAAGGGGAGAAAATTGTGACTCAGTTATAATAATGGTGATAATAATAATACATACAAACGAACAGTTGGTCTGAAAATGCTCACTAATTGTTTGAGGGTCATTAATAGGTGAAATGAAGTGTAGCAAAATTGGGAGGAAAATTTCCTTCTGTCAGCCTTTTTCAGCAAAGTATATTGATTTTTTCCTTTCTTTTCATCCCCCACCAACTTCCTATGAATTCATTTCATCCCCCCCACCACCAACAACAAATCCTGGAACTGCCACTGGGCCTATCCAAGCAAAATAACAAAATAACAAAAAAGTCAACACATACATGTATCCGCAAACAGATGGATGGATGCTTAACATATTATTAAGCAAGTCAGAATATTTCAGCAATGGCCATTGTAGCCGATAACCGACAAATCTTTAAGACAGAAAATAACGTTCACAATAATATCATCTGCAACCGATTAAATTAGGAAACCCAGGGGCGGCTCCACATGGGGAGATGAGTGGGGATGCATCCCCACCGGACTTTTTAAAAAATTTTGTTGCTTGTGAAACCTATTTTTGGGTAAAAGTCTATTAAAACTACGGGGGAAAACTGCGGATGACCTTTTTTGCTTGTCAACCTATTTTTTGGGGTAAAAGTGCTGTAAAACCAGGGACAAAATTTCCTTTTGTCAGCCTTTTTGGCAAAGTTTATTGATATCTTCCTTCTATTTTCATCCCCCCACCAACTTCCTATGAATTCATTTCATCCCCCCCCCCCACCAAAAAAAATCCTGGAACTGCCACTGAGGAAAGCCAAGGCAGAGAAAACACACAAGCATCAAATGAGAAACAAAAAAAGAAGACCGCTTAAATTGGAACATAATAGTAACAACACTAAGAATATCAAGTGCAAAAAAAACACAACTCTCCACAAGAGATTCTCATGAAATATACACAGATTCTACGCCAGGCCAATGCACTAGTACGTACGTGCACATTAAATAGGACATGTAAACAAACATGCAGTGAGGCATACACTTCTTAAGAGCAGTCCCATAATGCAAGTGTCTGTTAGACACTCAATATATGACTGAATGTTAATACATTTTGCATAAAATCCACAATTTCATTTAGTGTGTGTATATACATAGGGACTGTCCATAAATGATGTCACACACTTAGGGGAGGGGGTACAAATATTTGTGATGATCTGTGATGATAGGGGAGGAGGCTTTTCCAGAAATGTGATGTCACATAATACTAAATATTGTCATTAATAACGCAATGCTATGTTACCGCATAGTTGAACTTACTTTACACTTAAAATTCATTTTTACAAAATAATTTTTAAAAGTTTCTGAATATCGCTTCAACTATGATAATTATAATGAGTATTTTCAAACGAATTCAGTGCAATACCCACTTCATTCAAGAAATAAGTGCATTGAAACATTAATTTAGACATTAGAAAGAGAAGGGTTAACACATTGTGACGACATTTTTAGGGGCTCTGACATTTTGTGATGAATTGTGATGAGGGGGGGGGGGTTAAAAAAACTGCCAAAATCGCGTGACGACATTTATGGACGGCCCCATAGCAGTAAATCAGTAATTGATAATATAAATAATTATATATTAATATTATTACTGCATTATAATTTCATTGATGAAAATAGGCAATTTGTGAATAAACCGCACCAGAACAGAAATATCAAAGATAGCAACTAGAAAATTGTACTGGCGACCTACATGCATTGCTCAGGGGTCGACTTAATGCCACAGATATGCGTACGATCTGCAAGTGAAAGCGATGATGATACACAGTAATAAATTGAACCGTAAATTCGCATACGCAAAACGTACAACGCATCAAACAAAAGAAATTACATTACACATCAAATAGCAATACAAAAATTACCAAATTACTGTCGGTCGATAAACAGCTGAAATTTTACAAGTAAGCCATTTATATATCTTCTATTCAGTAACCACAATATGGCATGTCACAACATGATGGAGATATACCAGAGCAATGCTATCAATATCTTATCAATGGGTCCAGAAATAGCATAAGCAGGCGTCACTCGCATAGTAACAGGCATTTTGTCAACCTATTGCCATCACAAAAATTAACAACATAATATGCGACAATTGATTTTCAAGCCTCACTGAAGAAATGGAAATATTAATCTCCAAAAAAAGCATAGGTTATATGCCAGAAATCTTATTTTTACGATACATGAAAATTAAAACATGACATAAGATTGAATCTCTGCATAATATCTCTCTCAGCTATTTACATCAAAATAAAGACTGCCCGTTAAAGCAAAGCATAGATCGTGGTACAAAGAGTTTTAAAAGGACTGCATAGATACGTCGAGTGTGTTTTATTGCTCAGTCGACAAAGTATGTGCAAATAGTCTTAGGAGACAGATGTACGACATTTCCTGCATAATACGACTGCTGTCTGCATAGTTCAGATGCTTCAAACCTTTTACTGCTGATGGCATCGTACTTGGGCTGGGCAAAAAAATCAACATATTCAGATATTAAACAGAGCAACTATCACAGCAGAGGACTCAGCTATTCATGGCTTAGCTATTCACTGCAATCGAATATATTTGAGTAGAGAATCTTCCAACCCAAACTTGAACTGGGTCAGAACAGTGCAGAGGCACAAACCACAAAGACAAATTCCACACGGAAACAACAAAGCATAAAGAGTAAATCTAATTACGTTACAAATCTCTTACGTCATGATCGAATACCTCAGAAACATCGCACGTAATAAGAAGTCGACACGCAAAGGAATGCAAAACAAAATACGAATATTTCACGCTTTTACATCGGACAGATTCAGTGCATCACTTGTCAAATTTATCGACCTCCTATTGATTCGCATCACAAACACATCCCAAAATTTAGTATCAGGCAAACCGGTTCAAGGCAGAGCATCCCACTAGAGATTTTATAACATCAACTTTTTACTAAACGGCGTAAATCTACGATTTTCGAACACTACGCTCGGAAACAAGTCTTGTCAAATCAACTCTGAGTAACAAAGCACTAACGCGACAAACGAACAAGAATGGAGAATTAAGAAAATGGCAAAGTTTCAACATCCGTACTAAGAAAACGAAAACAAAGTCACATCTGAACACATCTCCTCCTCCTCCTCCTCCTCCTCTTCAGGAACGTCGATTTTCACGACTGAAGCTTCGCAAATTGATGCCTTAAAATATATGTCGGAGTCTCGAAGATTAACGCAGATTGCAGGCAGCTCTGGGTTACAAAACATTCTTTGATAACTGTTCATACGTCTACGTGTAGTTAAGGCATCGGCTAATAGAAGTGTCTCATGCTCTGTCGTACTGGTGCAAAGCGTCTTCGAGTTTTGCCGAAACCTGAGCGGCAGAAAATCATGCAAAATGTTACCAACATGACAATACAACCATTGTAATATTCATCAACAGAAGACAGCAGAGAACTAGACTGGACATGCACTGAGAGTAGAATCATTGTTTAGAACAGTAATGAAGGGAAGCATTCTAGGAAAAGGAAGACCCAAGCAGGAGGATGCTACTGAGTGGATGATGATGAAAACAGATGCACAGTCTCACAAAACCTATGCACAAATCAAAGAAGAGGCAAAGCAAAACACAGAGAGGAATGGAAACAATGTTACTTTAAACCTGTCTCAAGACAGAGAACCCGATGACAATGGTGATGATGATGATGATGATGATGATGATGACTAGCAAACTCTTGCTCAAGCTCTACTCAAAACTAAAGTTACCATTCTATATGACAGTGAAATCAGTTGATAACAATCTTAACCCCTTAACTGGGGATCCCGGATATATCCGTCCATTTTACATTGAGTTACAGTTAAATACAAGGTTGAGGGGTTAACCCATTGTGTTTTGACAACAAAACCCCAAAGAGTAGCGATACTTCAGACAAAATATTACCACGTCAACTACTGGTTTTCTCGAAGAACTTTCAACTGCTCCCTACCTGTCTGTAGAAGTCAATCTGACCTCTCAGGTACTTCTGCAGGTAGGACTTAAAGTCGCCGACTCGGAACTGGTTGAAGTGTTCGATCTCCGCCAGAATCGCGTAGGTTATCACCTCCGCCCGACCCTGAGCCGACTGCAGGTCAGACTCCGTCAACTTGGTCGAGTTCTCTTGAATCTTTGTCATGGCAGTCTACAAAGGATTTTCAAAATAGAGTTTAACACAGAGACTCAACTCAACACAACTCATCTGACCGAAAATTCCGGGTCAACGTGGCTCTAATTCAATTATTGGATGTGAGGTGTGCCATCAGCTGATGCTCTAGGCATTATGATAGTGGTGCCACAGAAGTTACATTGATTGACTAACTGATTGATTGATTGATTGATGAATTACTCTATAATTAACTGTACAAATTGTACTAAATGTTAAATAATATTGTTTAAGGCATCAGCCACTTCTGCAGTGAATGAAGAAGTTAAAAGATTTCAAGCAGGGATATTTTTACAACCCCCGTAACACTCCCCCAACACCACCAATTTGAGACTGACACCCCCCACCAATCTGAGCCAGGGATGACCTTTTTCTTGCTTGTCAGAAAATTTTAGGAAGGGGACAAGGGGGAAATCTGTTGAGCCGGGGATGACCTTTTTTTGCTTTTCAAACTTTTTTTGTAGGGACCGACCCCCCAGAATATACCGACACCCCCCAAACTGATAATCGTAGAAATAACCCTGATTTCAAGTGATTAAAAAAGCACAGCATTGAGATTACAAACTGTTATTCTGTGGTCTCAGAAAGACCGACAATGCAACAAAGTCTGGGACATGCAGCACCGTGGGTCTGACCGAAAACAATATAAACACACGGCTGCACCAGGGTACAAGGCTAATCCCACAAGAATACACTTGGATTGGCATGCTAGGCCTTGGTTGTTCCTCAGCCATAAAGGGGTTTAAAATGGTTGCAATTGTCTCACTTTATGAGTAGCAAGAGATTCGGGGAAAGTTGAAAGCAGTCCCCGGTATTCGTGAAGACCTTCCAACAAGAGATGCATGTCGTTTGGCGGCTAACAGAACGAAAATACGTCGATACAGACAAATAGAACAAACGATATAGAAACACTTCATTTCGGTCGCAGTACCCCAATATAATTCAAGCATTGACTTCTATAGTGCCACTTCATATAAAACATTTCAATAGCATTGAAATGGCATGGTGGGTCCCAATCACATTAAAAGCAATGTCCAAATCCAGGAAATTAGACCAGAATACGTGCTTTACAACTCAGAAAATAATCAATTAATGAATCGTACCCTCTATGTCACCACTAACTGTAACTAATACAAGATGTAACGTGTAACGTGTTTAAAGCATGTACTTTAGTTGTGGTTAACTTAGTGTGGTATATATACCACAATAGCAAATGCTACAGATCTTAACTTCAATAAGTTACACGACGCAATACGATATGGATGAAAAACGTAGAATTGTACATAGCTTGTTATGTTACCTGCTTTTCAAACAATTCACCGATGTCATCATATGTACGGCCAGTGTATTCAATCGCTTGAGTCAGGTTCTGGGCAGCTTAAACATAACAAGAAACACTAATAACATTATACGATCAATAAGTTAACCACAACGAATTTGCACGCTTTAAATTAACAGCCATACTCACTCAACCTCTATGCAAAAAAGAATCATGGAATTAGCAAACAAGTTTGAACATTTGTTCACAAAAGAAAATGAAAATCTAGAAATGAAACACGAAAAGCCAGAAATTGAGAACCTATAATATGTATGCATACTAGGTCTTTCGTCAAACTCAAACGACTTTGCAAGGGCAACAAAGGAACCTCCGATTTTCTGAAATTCTTTCTTAAAAGCTGCAAACAAAACAACAATTTCTGCATATAAACAATCTCTGTGCGCGTGTGTGTGTGTGTATACATACATACATACACACATACACACACACACATATATATATATATATATATATATATATATATATATATATATATAATTAAACACCATCAAAGATACTAATCAAATGCTTATTAAGTCCTATCTTCTGTGTTATGCAGTACAGACATTGATAAATTGCAGTTCACCAATGCATTTTTCAAACAATGACAATAATTTCACACCTCATTCATACAAACTTACTATTTATATTCATTAAAAACTGAAAACTTTAAAAATTGTCTGTTGAATGTAATGTAATGTGACTGAATGTAATTTCATAGGCTCGAGACTTACGGCCTTCGTGTTTCTTTGCGTTGTTTTCTCCAACGGTGCATAGATGTTTGATGCTTTCGTCGACGTTCCGTACGAACTTTGTAAATTTTTCGATTCTTTGTTCGCTGCAAGAAAATCACTAAAACGTTAGAGTGCTTGTCTCAATGTTCAAATTGAGAATTCAGATGAAAATGGTCTTGTGCCATTGTAGGCAAAAATGTCCGAGGTTTTAGTTAAGCAATGCCTCCATACGAGCCTTTCACTTAATTGCAAAGTTCTCAACTTGATTTAGTGCTAAGGAAAATCTGAAAAAGTATTTTACGCCTGCTTGCTGTCCAGCGGATGGTCGGGAATTTTGACCGTGAGGAAAAATTTTCCTCCCAAGAATTCGTCTTTTTCGGCTTTTCTTTTGCCAATCTTCCACTTCTAAAATGAAATAAAATTAATTTTCTTTTTAAAAAAAAACTGTTTTTACAGCAGCAATAAAATAATCTTTGACTAAATAATACATTGAAACCAAACCAAATGTTCAACTGGACGCAAATTCAAATCAGTATTGCGTACAAAATGAAACCCATTAACTATTCTGGTTTTCGTGAAAACTATTACTAACAACAGGCCCGTACGAAGTCGGGGTGCAGGGGGTGCAACTGCACCCCCTGGAAAAAAATAGGGGGTGCGCTGCACCCCCTGGAACACGAGGCTGGGGATGCAGATCTGCGCCCCTTGAAATTTTCAACTAAAAAATATACAGGGAATGACCTTTTTTTGCTTGTCCACCAAAAATGTGACAACCAAACACCTCGCCTCGGAAAATATGCACCCACTGCTAAAAATTCGTTCCGACGTGCCTGGCTAACAACATAATTATGACTTAGAAGCTTCACTCGCCTTATCGTCCGTGCAGGTCAGAAAATGCTTAAAGACGTCGGAATACGAAACGACCGGATGGTTACACATCCGATCCATCCACAGCTGCAACTGACGCAGGCGTTGGTTTACAAAGTCATCCTCGAACCGACCTGAATGACCAATAAGATGTAATGTAATGTAATGCAATATTTGTATAGCAGCTCTTATATCTGGTTTTCTGACGTCGTCTTTTTCCGTTTGAAATGCGGATATGGAGACGAATGGAAAGACACAGCATATATCCGATAAAGAGGTCCTAGATACTGTAAAGGAGGAAAAGACAATAATACAAACAATAAAACACAGGCAAAAGAACTGGATTGGGCACGTTATGAAAGAAGACTCATTATTGAGAACAGCACTGGATGGTGCCAATGGGAACCAGGACCTGTTTCCGGGCAGAGAACTTAAGAAGATGTTATATACTCTGAGAACATTAGAACCACATTACTTGTACTGTTCTGTTAACCCTTTTGCCGCGGCAATCCGTATAGCCAATATGCTATGATGCTGAAATATCGGCCTTACACGGGCCAAAGGGTTAAGATAATTTCTAGATTAGTCGTTGTCTAGAGTTTTAATTGCATGAGAAGCCACTTCTGTTTATTCAACAACATTTTAAAACTACTGAAAAACAACTCCATCTATACAGGATGGTGCAAAAAAAACCGAACTAGTCACATTTAGGTTAGCATTTAATATAGACCTGTTTTTTTGCGCCACCCTGTAGTTGAGAATGCAGGAACGCCACAATTGGATTCAATTAATTATGGCACTGAATTCTACTACGCCATCTACCAAACTCTCCCGAAAAGTTGTAGATCTCATTTGCAAATCAAACCAATGTTCAAAATAGTAAAACCAAGCAGGAGTAAATGAGACAACAGTACGCGTCATCGTAGACGGTTCTGTTCTGTTCTGTTCTGACCTGCGATCTGTTTCTCTGGAAGAGGCGGAACGGCGATTCCGCTGAACTTCTCCGCGAGCCTCTGCTGCAACCAATCGAAATGCTTGTAGCGGCGACTGACCTGAATGTTGCTGAACTGTAACAGAACGGCAGCACAGAGGTCAAGCGGTTAACCCCCTAACCGTGTATTTAACTGTACCTCAATGTAAAATGGACGGATATATCTGGGATCCCCAGTTAAGGGGTCAAGTAACCTCGCTGCAAGGTTGCTTAGGTTGGTACCAAACTTGGTATGCAGGTCAGAATCTCTTGTGTAGACAAGATTCTCGGTCAAAACCAAACGGAAACAAAAACCATGGCCTGTGTCATCTCTGCCTATGTGTTAACTTCCTCCATTTGCACAATTACCAGATGCAGCATATTATTATTATTATTATTATTATTATTGAAAGTTAAGATTTATGTGGTAAATTATCCTAGGACTACATGAACATATTACAACAAAATTACGCGTAAAACTACTGAAAAACAACTCCAATCTATAGTTGAGAATGCAGAAACATCACTCAATCTGATTCAATTAATTATGGTAATGATTACTACTGTGTCATCTACCAAACACTCCCACAGACGTACAGAGTACAACAAAATTACACGTAATGGAATTTAAACCCACCGTTGGTGTAATCTGGTAAACGATAAAAGTCTTCATGCCACGAAATTTGGTTTCCTTTTTCGGCGATTTGATGGAACACACGTACGGATTATCCAACGGCCTCCACTTGGGACCGTCACTGCTATCCTAAAGAAGATTGAATGATTGAAATTGTATATAAATAACTTAATAAGCAACACTGTTTTACTCTATTTTCAAACATAATTTTAAAATATTAAAAAATAAAGCAACAAAGAAAGGAATTCAATAATATTAAAAAGCAAATATTGCAAGAAATCGTAATCACCACAATAGCATTAGTTTTGGCAGATTCGGGAACATGGATAGAAGTCTCAAACAAGTAGGCGTCTCCCCCAATCTTAGTAAACGTTGAAAACCTGAAATATATCATCGCAAAAGTAAAACCACAAAACAGACATAAAAATACATGTCACCGGTGCCGAGAGAAATTTTTCCAGGGGAGGAACAACACAATGGTCACTGTTAATATAGTTTTCAAGAGATTCAATTCCACAGTTAAAGTTAAGTTTCTCAATTTCACTTCCCGTATCAGTTGTTGTGTCTTAGGGTGAAAATATTGGTCAAAAACTAAAATAATTATAGTTAGCTAAAACTAGATCTGCATTTTCCAGGACAACGGTTATTATTATTATTATTATTATTATTATTATTATTAACTAGACAATTTATACAGCGCAATAAGAATGGCAAAATTGGCCAAAGACAAGAGCGCTTAACAATACTACGTACACCCGATGGTGAATAGGTGAGTCTTAAGATTACTTAGGAAAAGTCAGAGAGAGTCAGAGTTTGTAACATGACAAAAGTCCCCAAACTTAGCCCCAAGATGCCCTCCTCTTGCCCCAATGTATGGCCACCCATGTACAGTACAATGTGTAACAGAAGTGGAGAAAATTTTTAAATCTTAACAAACGATCACATGACAAATTTGTGAAAGACGCACGCGCAAATATCACGATCACGATAAAAATACTGAACCTACAGCTGCAGTCATGTACTCGCCTGTTGAAGGGAATTCGTACGCTTCCGGTATGACCTCTAGTGGACTTCTCCGTTGTGCGGCGCACGACTCGGTTGTTGAGGGATTGCTCGTCTATCGTGGAATATACTGAACCAGCCTGCATGTCCTGACAAACGGGAAATCAACTTCAATTTCAAATGAAATGTAACAACTTCATAAACCAAAATCTTGTCGACACAGAACATTCTCACTTCTAAAAGGATCCGTCCATATAGCACGTACGCACTGAGGGGGGCGGTTGGATTTTGGAGATTTTGCGTCTGTACGGCATGTGCGACATGGGAGCGGGTTTGAAAATATGCCTTTTTTGAGTACGTACTATATGGACGAGCCCTAACTGTTCTGCTACAACAGAGAATTTGTCCTCTAATGTAATTCAATCAACTTCTATAGTGCCACTTTGTGATGCATAGAAGCGCACCAAGTCACAATCACATACAGTCCAGGTGAAATCCAGGATATGCGGCCAGACAACCAGACGAGACAGTCTATGGTGGATAACCAGGTGAAAAACATGGTTTTAAAAAAAATCTTGCTCTAAAATTTCATTATTCGCATTGCACACATGCGGCTGAAGCAGTGAGCTGCAGGGCATGGAGATGGCCGACTGAAAAAGCACAAGTACTACCTTAGTTATAGTTTTACAGACAGCACTTAACCCCTTTACTGGGAACCCCAAATATATCCGTCCAGTTTACATTGAGTTACAGTTAAATACACGGTAATGGGGTTAATTTTCATTGGTGGTTTAGCCATCACCAACATCAAATAATCACATAATAACGAAAATCTAAAAAATAGCATCTGAGAAAAGCAGACGACGTCGTCACTCAACAGGTGTCTCCGTCGTCGTGCTGGAGTCGTCGTCGTCCCAGTCGTCGTCCCAGTCGTCGCAGTTCTCCTGTCCTCGATTCTGCGGCTGTTGATTGTTGTTTTGCCTCACGGCTGGCAGGGCAGACGGCCTTCCGACAGGTGGTGGATTCCAGGCGGAATTCCTGGCCGGCTGCAGGGTTTTTGTGGGAGGAGGCGGTGGAGGAATGGATGGTTCTGGAAAAGAAGTTATCTGAAACACACAAGAAAAGATATACTGAAACCATTAGTCCTGATTCATACACAGAAAGAATTAATAATAAGTACTGAATACAGTGTGGTGCAAAAAAAACCCGGACTAGTCACATTTAGGTATGCATTTAATATAGTCTGTTTTTTTGGACCACCCTGTACTAAGCACATAATAAAAGCCTGTGGTGACTCTAATACAGAAACTTTAATAACAACCCAATATAAAAGATTTAACAAAATAGACAGATATTGACAGAACCTGCTGTACAATTCTAGATCAATTTAATTAATTAAATACCTAACTGGCAAAATTCAAAGTCCAGGAATCCTTTTTTTGATGAACTAACTTTAACACCAATGAACATATAGAATTAACATTTAAGATTATTTTTTCAATTTCAGTTTTTAAATTAATAAGCTTAATAAATATTTTCCAGCCTCAATATATTGTGCACAATGCACTTCAATGTGTGTTAGCAAATGCTGCATAACACAATGCCTAAAGTCACTCTTTTTACAAAAAAATACAATATATCTCATTGTTCAACAAATGACAGGAAAGAGATTCATTCCATATAATTTAAATAATCAATGAAAACACTAAACAGAAGCACTATAAACAGGCATAATTAAGTGTATTAAGTGCAGAACATAACAAATAACATAAACAAATATAATTAAGTGCAGAACTCACTTCTAGGTATGACTCTGGGACTAAACCGCGAACTCCTCGAGAATTTGTTGCCTCCCACCAACCAGCACCAACATCCTAACACAACAAGCAATTACCAATCCGGAATGTGCACTTTTTCCATAATACGCAGCACAGCGCCAACCACACACGGCAATTAAAATTTCTCAGTAATGATTTTGCATTAATTAAAGCTCATTGTTCTTCCATTTTAGATACTGTTATTATCATAATGCTTTTCAACACCTGCAACTGAAATGTTCCTCTCAACCCACCATCGTGCATAAGACAATGCTAAAGCCATGGGCGCCTGCACATTAGGGCAAGAGGGAGGCACTCCCCCATGGAAAATGAAAATACCAATATTTCACATTGAAATTTGAAAACCGTGCTAAAATATTAACCGTGACCATTGTGTTAAATTGTGTTTTGCCCCTCCTGGAAAAATTTGTGGTGCAACTGCGATCATTGTGTTATGCCCCTCCAAGAAAATTTCTGTGGCTGCCCATGGCTACAACATACTCGATAACAACTCCTTACCTGTCTCAAAACAGTTAACACCTCGTTAGTATAGAAAGACAGTTCCCCTGGACCTCCACTCTCAAAATCAAACAGCGCCCGTGCCTACAATGAAAATGTAAAATACCGCTTGGCTAGCAGACTTTGCATAGCACCATGAGAGAGGAATCATTTTCACTGTTGTGTAACAATTGACTGATGCCAAATACAAAATTATAATGACGCTAAAAGATTTAGCCAGTCACTGAATGACTGACTGCACTGATCATCAACTTCAAACCACAGTGACTTCCTGCTAAATTAATTCTCTAATTTCTAGTCACACAACGCCTTAAAGACGTCATAATAAAGTCATCCAACGAGCAGTAATGCATCGGCGCGGTGCATTTATCAATGCGCTACATAAATATCAACATCAAAACTGCAGGAAGCAACAGAAATTCGCAGATCTATCGATGCTATTGAATTTCAATGCTCAAACGACGAAATTTATTGTCGATCTACGATCCCCTTTTCATTTTTTATACGCAATTAATCTAATAAAACTAGATAATTGAACAAAATCCAGAAAAAACAGTTCTTATTTTCTTCACCTGAACATCCGCCATTGCTTAGTGTGTTAACTTGTTTAAGTTGTTTTGTTGCGGCGCCACTTGAAGAGAAATTATAGGGAATTCAACCTCCACCCCCACCCACCCTCAACAAAAATCCAGATGTGGAGGTGTGCCAACGAATTCTTAATTTCTGTAAATGGTCGAATCAGTTCGATTACACACGATTGACATCTGATGGATGGATTTGAAGTAACATCGATTGATATCCTTGAGTATTATAAATGGTGCTATAGAAGTGCAGAATTATTATTATTATTGATGTAGCGCATGTATCAGAAGACCTGGTCTGCTATTAAAGGAAGGTGAACTTTTGATAGCCTTTATTCCCGGTGGCAAAAACTCAAGATTTGCGTATCTCGAATTCTAAGTACTTAGATCTAGCACTAAAATTGACAGAGAAGCCAAAATGTTGTTGAACCAAAATCTGGAACTCTCTTCCTCTTGTCCGCTAGAGCCCTAAATTCTTTTGACTAGCAATGCGGAAAACGTTAGAAACCGATGTAAATTTACAGCTGTTCATCCCTTGAAAAAACGTCGGTCTCCTTATCTGCTGATCAGATCTATGGATATAATAGCTCTACACTAGTCTACAGCTACACTCTACAGCTAGCACTCTGCATAGATCTTCTAGCTTCTGGCTCATGACATTAGATCTTCTTATCTATGTTTATCTTCTATCTTCTGCTGTTTGATTGCATATGGCGCACCAATAAACGAACAAATTTTTGTAATTTTTTAATTTTATTTACAGTGAGATTCAGTCAAAATATCGCATTTTGGTTAAATTCTATCTTCTTGATTTTTCGGTTGATTTGAGTTGATTTTGTACCTAGAACCAATGCTGAAATTGGTAAGAGCTTTTTCTATTCTGGGCCAAAAATCTGGAACTGTCTCTCTCGGGTTGTCAGATGTTCCAATAAACTGAGTGTTTTCAGATCTAGGTTTAAATCACGTCTCTTCCAGTTAGCATTTCCTCCATAGTCTGTCTTGCTATTTCCCTCTGACTGATCTTTGGAATGACCTGGTCTTTTGCGGATGGATTTGAAGTACCGTCGACTGATACCCTTGGGTATTAGAAATGGTGCTATAGAAGTGCATAATTATTATGATATAACTATTATTATTATTATTATTATTATTATTATTATTTGCAACGTGCAGCACTGATACCCTTGGGTATTAGAAATGGTGCTATAGAAGTGCATAATTATTATGATATAACTATTATTATTATTATTATTATTATTAATTATTATTATTTGCAACGTGCAGCAGTTGAAAATTGATATGCTATCTGCTGTAGAATAATCTGCTGTTAAAATAATTTTTGTAGCGCTTTGAGTTTGATTAAGTATTAATTAGACTTGTTGGACTATTGCGTCATCGTCATTTAACTGATCTGTTTCACTATTATTTAATTTATTTTATATTATAATTGAATTTGTGTTATGTAAGAGGCATTAACATTACTGTATGAAACCTTGAGAAATAAGAGTTTGGACAAAGAGAATTTTATCTTTTGTATATCTGATTTCAGTGATGTGTCGAATTTGGTAAAACAAAAATGTCAGGCAAATCTCAGCAGATGAGCACTTTTGCCATTCGTTTTAATCCGGCTTCGGTTGGTGATGATGATGATGAGCTGTACAATTTTGAAACGCCAACCCGACCTCGAAAGGAAATTTTGCAGTTTGAGCGAAGAAGTGCTTCTCCAGCTCCCAGTCAGGATGGTGCCGCCAATGCAGTGGAGGTGGGTGTTGCGGCCGATGCCTCGTTAGCCGACCAGTTGCCGGCGGCATTGCATCCCGGAACACTCTGGAAGACGCCCCAGCATCAGGCGCGGTCTGCCCCAGCTTCCGAAGCATCGTCGCCCGTTTCTCCGATGAAAACAAACAACTCATCGGTTGGAGAGAAGAACATGACACCGGAGGAGGAGGCAAGGACGATTCCCAGAAGTCCATATTTTCTGAGTTGCGGGAAAGAATTGTCAGCCAGTCGAGGGAAATCCTACCGAAGCGCCTGAACAAGACCGGATCGGCCGACACAGCAAAGATAGTCATCACGCCGCAGGACGACGCGGAGAATTTCGTCGAAAGAGAGACGAAGATGAAGTCTCGTTCGCGCCCGGGGAGCGACGCGGGCGAGGCGCTGGCAAAAGAGATCCTCAAGGCCGGATCGACTGAGTGCATCAACAGCGAGTGGGGAGGAAAGACCGAAGACGGGGAATTCCCGGCGAAGCGGTCGTCCAGCACGGGCCATCTGTCGACGAAGCAGGACGCAGCGGCGGTCGATTCCGAGTTCCGGAGTCCGGGCGACACTCCCTCCGGCCGGTCGACCTTGACCACCGTGACGATGTCGGAGTTACTGTCGTCGTCCACCAGCACCGAAAGCCTTGCGAGCGTCGCGGCGGACGCAAATCCAGCGAAGCTTTTGACTCCAAAGACGGTCATCGACAGAAAATCCCGCGGCACTGCTTCCCTTATGGTTGTGGGGCGGTTTGGGCGCCTCCGCTCGCTGGTAAAGGTCCCAGGATTTCTGAAGAGGCAGAGCGTTCTTGCGTTGGTCGTACTGTTCTCGTCGCTGCTGCTTCTGCCGCTGCCGCCGTTCGTGTCCGGGTTGGCAGTCGGAAGCTTCGTAACGGCAGTCGCTGCGGCACTGGTCTACACTTGTTTCCTCTCTCCGGCAAAGGAGAAGCTGACTCCTGTTCTACGCGATCTCAAATCACTTCCCCCACTTTTGGTGCCAGAGATGAAAGAGTCGAGAAACACGGATGGCTTGTTCAAAGTAAATTGGCAAATTTTCTCACTACTTTACAGATTGCATTTAAACAATACTGTTTTCTGTATATTGTCAATTAATAACAATAATAATGGAAATAATAATAATAATAATAATAATAATAATAATAATAATAATAATAATGTTACCGTTATAGTGGAATGGTGGTAGAATTTTTCAAATTTTTCAATTTTGCAAATCTACTCACTTCTTTACAGATTGCATTTAAACAATACTGTTTTCTGTTTACTATTGATTAATAATAATAATAATAATAATAATAATAATAATGTTACTGTTATAGTGGAATTTTGGTAGGATTATTTCGATTATTTCATGCAGTCAGAGTAATGTTGGGCAAGTTGTTCACACTTAATTGTCAATGAGGAAGGCAGCAGGCTTCACTCACCTCATCTTATCCTCGGGTGGCGAAAAGTCAATTGAACCTTCCTTAATGCAGGGGATCTGTCATAATTTTTATTATGATTAGTTAAAGGCATCACTTATGAGCAGGCCAGCTCTCATTACAGATAAATCTTACAGCATAACTTTGATTGCATTAAAAGTAATAGTGGTCTTACTAAACTGCTTGAAAATGGCATTATTATTATTATTATTATTATTATTATTATTATTATTATTGCATTCATATGCATGTTTGAGTAAACTAGCTTTGAGCTGCTTTTTGAATTGCTAAAACCCACTGGAACCAAATATATTTGGTTACACTGCATGCAGTTACAAAGTAAATGGTGATTTACGGGTTAAGCAGCTTAAATTGATGAATGGCGTAAAATAGATGCAGCTTTTACCTGTTTGACTTTTTCCAAGGGGTGGATGAATGAGTTGAGCGAGTATGACGTCACCGACTACCACATCAACCAGACGCACTCCGTGTTTGTCACTCTGGAAGGCAGCACCATGCGCCTGCAGACGCCGAAGCAGGGAATCGCCAAGCGGGCCGTGGGAGACGAGAGCGTCCCGTCTGCGGTCAGCTTCGTCCGGCAGAAGCACTACGACCTGAACGGATGCCGTGTGGCGCTCCTGCCTCCGGACCTCGTCGAGAAGAGGCTCTGGAGCAAGAAGTACCCGATCTGCCTCGAGATCGACAGAAGGACTCCGGCAGAACCGGCGCTCGAGAAGCCGGCAAAGCGCAACTCCGTGGCGAAGGTCGAGGCGGAGACGTCGACCTTTGACCCGCACAGGTCCAGTCTAAAGCCAGGTGGCAAGCTTGTCCAAGGTTCAGGCGGCGGTGGCAGCGGCGGCAACCGGAGGCACAAAATCGATCTACCTGTTTGCCCGCTCGAGTAGAGAGAAGGAGGAGTGGTTTCGCCGGTTCCAGGCCGCCGCGACCGCGACCCGTGGCCGCCGCGCATGAGCGACCTGCTGCAGAAGCTGTCGTTGTCGTCGTCGCCCGTGGCCGTTAAGTCGCACGTCCGGACCGGGTCGGGGTCGTCGATCGAGCTCCAGCACATCAGGCACGGTTCCGTCGACTCGCAGTCGTCGGTTCTTTCCGTCGAGTCGACGCCGTCGCTCGAGGTCGACTACGGAGCACTTCCGCCGGAGAAGAATCTGCTGGAATACATGGCGTACATGGCGAAGATCATGCCCGCGGCCGAGCCGGGATCGAAGGACGCCTCGGCCGCGTCGCCGGAATCGTGCGACCCGCAGCTGCTGTGGCTGAACGCCATCATCTCGAGATGTTTCCTCGACTTCCTGCGGGAGAAGTACTGGACGAACAAGATTCGCGACAAGATTCAGAAAAAGCTCGGCAAAATACACGTACGTGTCGAAACCCCCGCTCTTTCAGAGTTCTTTGGAGTATTTGGAGGCATTTTCTGTGAAAAATGAAATTTTTTTGGTCACCCGTCATCTGAATAATCTTCGTATTCTTGTTCTTTAATCAGTCGAATGGATATCTTATGCGCTGTATATCGGACGTGTTTTCGTTTCGTGTCTCTAGGTTCCTCACTTCATCGACCAACTAACCGTGACCGGAATTGAACTCGGTCCTCAGGTACCGGTCATCTGTCGCACTTCGAGGCCGTACTTGGACGATCGCGGTCTGTGGGTCGACATGGACGTCTCGTACGGCGGTGGTTTCTGCATCACCATGGAGACCAAGTGTAACCTTATGAAGCTCAAGTCGGAAATTCCGGAGGAAAAACCCAAGGCGGAGAAACGGTGAGCAATTCTAGTTGCAGAGATGGGCTTCTTGTAGTTTATGGGGAAAATCTGCTGGAATTTCTTCAGCGCTGATTAGAAAGATGGCTTCTTGTAGTTAATAGGGTTAACTTCAAGGATAAACACGAGCTGCCATTATGTAAAGGTGTACAGTCACAGCTTTCCACACACAAAAATGGAGACAGTCTGCGAAACGTAAATGTAACGCACCAGCTGTACCTACCCAAGCAAATTATTCCTTACTATAAATGTTATTGTTTAGCTTGTTACATTTATTACAGTGTAATTACTAACTGTTTACATAACCGATTCTTTCACTGCTCAAAATATTGAAATATATTATAGCAGAAACTTCATTTGACAATATTGTCAACGGTCAGGGATGTGAATAAGATGTGCCCTCAAGAACATTATTCATTAAGTTCTAGGTTAGTCATTTTCTGTGTTAAATTCAATGGTTTGTAACCGACATTCATTGTAATTGATGTGCTGTTTGTTCTGTTTTACCGTTGCGTTTGTTCCGCTGTATGCAGCACTGGCGCCCTCTATTCCGACGAGGAAGACAGCGCCGAATCGACCACTGACGAGGAAGGCGCTGAAGAAAACAGTTCTGATGATATCAATGCTGATAAGTGAGCGCCTGTTATCAGATTTTTTCCACGATTATCTGTGTCCCCGTATCGCCGATAATGTTCTGATCGAGTGCAATTTGATGCTGCTCGATTTTACATATTTTTCGCCGCGTTGCAGGATTCTATGGAATCGTGCGTCATTGATTCGTACGTTGTTATTTTACATGTTTTGGAGGCGGGGGGTGGGGGTGGCTCGATATTTTTGTGGCGTATGCTTTACCCCGAGCTACTGTGCCAAATTTCTTTGGTGGTTGTTTGAAGAGATTGTTTTTTGAGATGTCTTGAAAGTGTCAAATTTTAAGAAAATAAGTATGCATAACTGATTTGAATATAAGTCACAATGGTATTGGCTGCTGTTAATCATCCATAAGTCTCTAATACCACAAGAAAATCTCCTGATATTCGTGATCTGATCGGTTTCAGACGCAGTGAGCCGATAAGCAAGAAGCTGCTGAAGTTCGTCGACAAGATTTCCAAGTCCCGCTACTTCCAGCAGGCGACTGACTACCGCTACATAAAGAAGGCGATGGAAGAAGTGTCCAACACTAGACTTATCCTCAACGTCGAAATGAAAGCGGTCGTCGGAACGCTTGCCGTCAATATTCCTCCTCCACCAACCAACCGAATATGGTGCGGTTTTGCGTCGAAATGCGGCGCAAATTTCATTGCACAACAACGGTTGTTTAATGCATAAAATGCCCCGATATCTTCTGTGATTCTCTTTGAATAAGAAATGTCGATGCAAAATACATAAGAGAGGGTGAAACGGAGCAACGTATTATCTTGATCTTGGGGAGTACCTTATTTTGAATTTCTCTTGTACAGATTTTTGATAGGATAAATAGGCCTACAGGGTGGCACAGAAAAACCGGACTAGTCACATTTAGGTGTGCATTTAATATAGTCCGGTTTTTTTGCACCACCCTGTATAATCCTATGTTTAGATTTTTGCTTGGAGGTGGATTGCTTATCGTAAGCTCGATAGTCAGCTTTCTTCTTCAGATATGACCACTGTTACTATTGTGTATGGAAGTCGGTTAATAATGCGCACCGTGTGGGCGTGTAGAATTCTTGCGTTGAAATTAAAATGAGTGACGTGAATTTTTTGTGACTTCAGGTACGGCTTTCGTGGCAACCCAAACCTTGTTCTCTCGGCAAAGCCAAGAGTCGGAGAGCGAGAGGTCAGCCTGAGTCACATAACAGACTGGATCGAAAAGAAACTTGCCATCGAGTTCCAGGTATGGCTGGTCACCGATTGGTCGATATAAATAGGCTTATGTATGCACCCGCTTTTACTTAACGAATAGAGGATTTTACGTTAGCATGGCGATCACTTGCTGAGCTTCTATAGCGCCATTTACAGATGCCCATCTGACAATATGTTAGTTGGAATGAAGACAGTCGGTTTAGCAAAACTTGGGGAAAATTAATTTATGGAATTACATTATTATTGAAGATAAACAGGCATTACTGCACAAATTTTAAACATCAACAGTATTATTGTTTATGTCTATATTTTTCTGTTTTTAAAAATAATTTTTAATAATAATTAATTAATTATTAATTAGTTAAATTAATAATTTTTCAGCGAGTTTTCGTCATGCCGAACATGGACGACATTCCCATTCCGCTGATGTGCGAGCACCTGCCGGCCAGTCAGGTTACCACGGCAACGTCATAACAACAGAGTTACCATGGCAGTACTACAGTTACTATGCATCTGTCACGATCGGACGAAGAGAACTTGGTCGCGATTCAACATGTGCCGAGCAAACATTAATGTCGGAAAACGAAAAAGATTGTAATGTTTTTTGCGTCAGAACTCTTAACATGACCATCAGGAATCGACTTCACCTTACATAGTCATACGCTCCCAGATATTTGAAATTTGTGTATATTTTGTCAGCTTGTCTGTAGAGTAACCTCGATTCGGCCGATTTATAAATTTGCGGACACAAGTTGTACAGTAGTTTCCGATTGTCTTGTATTTTTGTGATTCCGTGCAGAGAGCATTGATTATTATTGTACCGTACTTGAGACGCGTGGCATTTTGCAAACTGTAAGAAAGCGACTGCTGGTTTTAATGGTTTTGTGCACTTATTGTAGATTTTATTGTTTTTAGAAGTCTTGTGACTAATGGTGTATTCCAATGGGGGTGGGATGGATTGGGGGTAGTTATAAGAAATCTTGTCTAAATTTGAGTTTTTCTCCATGCTATATAAGCAGAAGACCACAATTTGTGACACCCTAGATAAGTATATTGGTTTAGTGACATTGGTTTATGGCATTGTAGTGGTGCATAGCGGCAGTTTTCATGTGGGATTTTGTAATATTTCACTTAGTCTGCAGCTTACGTCGGAAATTAGTCTAATTTGTGGACTTTTGTCTTGTGAAGTTGTCATGTATTCTGTCCAAATGCAAGACGTAGCTACTGAGATGCATTAGTGAGATTCTGAGATTAAATTCTTTATAATAATTTTATATAATTGTACTTATCATCGCAACACGTTCTGCTGTAAAATTATGCGGCTGCATGTGTGCGGTTCGGTTTGTTTGCACCGGAATTTGTCAGCAGTTTTTATGTTAGTTTTATTGCCATCTGATTTTCTCGATCCATAATTAAGAAATGTGGTCGTAAGTCTATAAGGTTATGGGTGTACACGTTTGATGTTTTAGCAGTTATGCTTAGTAAATAAGGGTTTGCATCTTCAGCTATGGGGCTGTCCATTAATTATGTCAACAATTTTTGACCCCCTCTCCCCCTTGTCAACAACTGTCAACTTTCAGTGACCCCCCCCCTATAATTATGTCAAAAACTTTTGATCCCCCTCCTCCCATTAAGACCAGTGATGGGTCTCCCAAAAAGTTTAGGTTATTATTTTTGCAGTGATGAGACCTTTTTCCCTTTCTTTTATTTATCAAGTGTCATAATGTGGTGATGATGACCTTGTTTTTTTGCTTGTCAAGCTTTTTTCCATTGTAATAAATAGTATTCCTGAAATTTCCTATTTTTATCATTTGTAAAAACATGAAATTGTTAACATCAACTTCCCTTGATCTCCCTGTCAGCAACTGTCAAAACTTTCTCAAGCCCCCTCCTTCCCTAATTTGTTGACGTAATTAATGGACAGCCCCTATTGTCAAGTCCCAGATGATTCAATTGGCATGGAAATCGTTGCGTTTTATATGGACCCTGTTCACCCACAGGACATATCAGCAGTGTTTTATCCAGACTCCAGGCCTTTAGGGGGAATTTTGAGTTTTTTTGGGGGGGGGGGAATCTCTGCTCCTAACAGGCCTGTATAAAACACTGCATATCAGTGTTTATCTGCTTTGCATTTGCTGCTTTACGGTTTTTCTGTTTTTAATTTAACAATTGTGGTTATATTTGCAGACGCACATTTGCTTAGATTTAATATTTTAAATACCAAACATTATAATAGACACTTTATTATTATTATTATTATTATGTATTTATCATAGAAATAAAAGAGTTGGTTGCACCAAGTACAGTATCTATTATTATAGTCACTTGTATATTATAAGATAGTATTAGTCACTGTATTTCCAACTGGATGTGCTATGTAGTCTTCTGAGTGCTCATTCACAAAAGGCGCTACATAAATGCCCGTAGAAACTATTTCTTATTTCCAGGTAATCAAGTGTTAATGTACTACAGGTGTAACCTTAGAAGGTATACTATTTCTTTCTTTGTCTTTGGAATCATAGTATATTATGACTAAAACTTATTTTATACTATTTAGGTACTACTGTACCGTAATCTCTTCAAAGACAACATAGCCAAGACATTGTGATTTTATAAGCATTTCCATTTCAGAGGCTCAAGTAGTTTTACATTGGTAACATAGAGCTCTAGAAAGGAAACATGCATGCGATATGTGAAGTTCAGCCAGCGATTTCTATTACACTGTAATTTGAAACATCTAATTTACGATGGCTGAAATTAACGAACGGGGCACCGCTGTTTATGGTTACGCATATAATCATTACATTACATTTTTGTAATGTGCAACGCGTAAGTTATAAATTCTTTTTCGAGTAAGATTTTGTCAAAATGAACAAATGGTTCTCTGCTTTACATCACTGTGTTATTTATTCCTTTGGCAAAGAACATCAACAGTGAGAATCAATTACAGAAACAAAAGAATGTATAAACTTTCAAATGTAACTTAAACATAATCACGATACAAAATGCAACATAAGAACAGCTGTTTTTCTTTCAGTCAACTGAGTTTTAAGCTACGAATGAAAATAAATTCTAAAAAACATTTGAGAATGAACGAATATATCAACTGATAACACCTGACAATTAACTATATATCAATTTGCATCAGTCAAAACAAAATCGAGTGAAATTGATATACAGTTCCAAGTAATTTTGTAATAAATGTTCCTAAATGTAAGCTAGTACATCTGCCACCTGTAACACAGCCTAGCTTTGGTTTCTGAAAAAAACTCAGAGATCATAAAGTGATATACACGATACACTGTATATATAAAGTCATAAAACTCCTGGTTTGCAGCGTTGTTATCTTGTTCTGCCATCTGTCATTTGTGCACACCTATAAAAAAACAATATAGTTTTTAGTCATTTTATAGATTTCTTTGTAGGAACATGCCATGCAAAAAGCTTTGCATTAAAGATATCAAAAAATACCTGCCAAGATCTCATCACATATAGTAAGTTGCTTATTTGAATGTAAATTAAACCATTAAAGATATATACAGGGTATTACCGGTATATTGCTAGAAGAGCAGAGTGAACTGAAATTAGTGGTTATTTGGTATTGCAAATACTAACCAATCTGTCCAAATACTCGAACTGATATCTAAGTAAGTAAGTAGGAGAATCTCGTGAATTTGTATGGCACGGGGGGGGGTCATTTTATCCAAGGGGCATTTATTTCAGGCTTTCTGCATTTGATTTGACAATTCTTTGTATATTCTTACAGTACACTGCATCATCATCCATCATATACATGTACAGTATAGTATGACAAGGTATGTACAGCAATTGTCTTCAATAACAGTCCACTTGCAGATTCCTCACAGCATCGTATGCGAATCGAGGCACACAAGAATATTGGACAAATTTTCTAAATCGTAGTTAGAGACAGTAGCGTAGTCAAGGAGGGGTTGGGGGTTAAAACCCCTGTTGGTTGCCCCCGACCAAAAAATGTGTGTATTATCATTCTGTAGGTGGAGGGCTGCCAAAATCAGGCTTAAGGTAGCAAAATAGAAAAAAAAACAAAGAAAAACATCAATATAGTTGTAAAGGCGCTGTCTGTGCACTCATATAGCTATGCATCTACCGTTATTTAATCAAGCACTGTAATAGGTGACGACTTTGGACCTTTTTAGCTTGTCAGGATTTTTCAAAGTTGGGAATGGGTTGGGAATCAGTTGGGAAAATCCTGGCTACGCCACTGGAGAGAGATATAATAGATTGTCATTTCCTTACCATTACAAACGACTTTTCTCGAAATTTTCAGCTGCCTGAACTGCTTTGTCATCTTGAGCATCAGCTGTGGTGATAATTTTGGGGACAGAGACATCAATAGACGAGATTTTCTCGGATTTGACAGCACCATTGTTCAAGCATCCTTCTTCCAGATGCTCTTCTGTTATCTTCGGAAAGATGTTGCCTCTGGTTTCCGATGTCTCACCAACCGATATGTTATCGTTGATGTCGGTTTTATTGTTGTTAGCCGATTTCTCTTCCACCAAATCCGTGGTCTTGGATTTCAGATCCTCTGGATTATCCCTTGCATTTCCCGATTTATCCGCACGCTCCTCCTCGATAGAGTTGCCATTCATGTGGAGCTCATCAGAAGACTGAAAATTCATATTACCTCGTAATGACAATAATATTATAATGTCTTCTAAGAAATATAATCTAGAAGGTGTTGGCTATTTAACAGGACACAGTTTCAACTGGACCCTGCAACCGCTAACATTTAATCCCAAAATTTTGAACCATTCAAAGGTTTAAATTTTAAAACTAACAGCAGAAAATAACAATGCATCCATTTTATTTCTGCACAAAATTCTTTTAAAAACAGATTGAAACTTGCTTACCTCGGCGTTCATGACCCATGGGGGTGGTGGCTGATTTCTGATTCGGCTCAAAACAAACTTGTAAACTCCAAAACCAGCCATACCTGTCGTGTACCACCACTTGTCTACCTTGTAAAGTCCTAGGAACAAAATTCAAAGTTGAAGGTAAGCCAAAATTAGTGCAGTTACCTATCAGGTGGAATATTCACCTGTTGGCAATTGCACTGAAATTTGGCATAACAAAGTGCGAGAAAAGAGTGCGCAAAGAGGAGGCCTCAATAATCTTGTAACTGCAACCAGCTTAAGTGCATAAGAATAAGCAGCTACTACTGCACTACTTTCCAAAGCGCTATATAAATTTACGAGATTTTACTCACTTACTTACAGCAATTTTGAATTGTTTCTTTATTATTACAACCAAACATGGTTAATTTCGAGCCATTCAAAATGTGCTGCAGAATCAGCAACATTGATATTAATTAAGAGCCAGACACAATTTTATTTTTCATATACAGAAAATGGATCGGAGTGTAGCAGAATGCGAGATTAAATACGTAAATCTGACTGCAATTTCCAGTTTAACCCTGTCGCACCGTAACACCAACATTTCTGCTCCATAATATATTAGTCATACGGATCGCGTCGTGAAAGGGTTAATAATTTTCATCAAATGACAAAGTATTGCAAAAAAAGTTATAAAACGACAACAGAACACAAGGGCCGTCGTCTCATTTACATCACCGATTGGGTTTCTGGTAAATCATGCAGCACATTCCCTCACCGTCGTAACGATATCCCTCTTCTGGTGCAAATGGGCTGTTAAGCTTGTATCCACGAAGCACCCTTACGGGGCGACCGGTGGACACACTCTCGACGAGGGCCTTGTTGCCGCGCGACAACGTCTGGTCTCTCGACTGAGGTGCTGTTCGAAGATTCTGAAATGCATCGATATTCGAAATCTTAATATTCCGATTTCATCTGCAGATACGTCTAGTTACAGCCAGGGGTTAAATTGAGCCAGATCTTGCCGGATCTCCGATCCGGGACATCTGGTAAGAGATCCAGAACGCCTGGCATGCTGTGATCTTTTATTGTTTACTTTAACACTTTGCATGCACGGGTAAGAAAAGAAAACGTGAACTGCACTCTAAATGCTTTTTTAAATGGAGAAAAAAGCCAGGAAGAAATTTTGTGGTCTGATGAAAATTAAGGAGATCCGACACTTCTGAAAAAGTAATTTAACCACTGGTTACAGCCTAGATAGATAGACAAGAACTGAAAACCCCAGATATCAACAAATAATGTAGCATATACTGAACTAAATTCAAATGACATCATAAATTTAAAGAAACGTATACAATAAATAAAATAAAAACTTACAATAAATAAATAAAAACACAAACAATTACCAACAATATGTAATTAAAATAGATGAAATGATGTAATTAGTATTTATTCCATAAAATCTTACCTTAGGGTTAGACTTCGTTCCCTTAAGGTCACGACCTCCTGAATGATTTTAAAAACAAAAATAACCATAACCATACGTGTCAGCCTTCTGATTCCAACAATGCTTCATCAATCAGAACAATGCTAACAACTTCAGACAATTAAACACTCTTCGAGCAAGCTTACAAATACAAAACAAGAAAAATAAAATAAAATAAAAAACAAAAAATCCCACACAACAGTAAACAATAATATTAGATGGAACCTTTAGTATGAAACAACTGCTTAGTTCTAAGTGTAGTAAAACAAGGAAGGAAATTGTTGTAGCCAGATGTCCACATGTGTATCGTTGCACTTTAAATCCCAGGCCAAAATCCACCTACCTTCTCCAGTATAAGTGAAGCACTCGCCAAGGTCAATGTCATCCTCGTATCCACCGGACAAAGCAAGAGAATATGCCCCTTCTGGGCCGGGGTGAATTCCAGCTACCGTTGGCCTGGAAGAAGAAATGTACGACCGCCGATAAAAAACATAAACCCCACACAGACTTCGCTCAAAATAAACAAAAGTTACCGCATTAGAATGTAATGTAATGCACTAATAGAAATGTTGCACTCAATCAAAGTTGCAAGCTTTGATAATACCTGTGCACCCCTGCATGATTGGCTTCCATTCGAGTCAACCACTGCGTTCCAACTTCAACATCTGCAATAAAATTCCACGAGTTAAAGTAAAACACATAAATTTGGGAATACTATTATCAACTTATACAGCACCACTTTATAAAGATTTATGTTTTCTCAGCAGTCGTACATTTCTTCTTCCCTGTAATTGTCGTACTTTGTCCTCGGTTAAGGTAAAACACAATTGGAAATACTATTATCGACTTCTGTAGCGCCACTTTATAAAGCACTGAAGAAAGGACCAGATGACAAAGTCCAAATCTAGGATATCAGACGACCAGACAGTCAGTGGCGGCTCCAGGATTTGGCACGTTGGGGTGGTAACTTCTAAGCGTGGGGGCTAACTATTTTTCATGAACCTGGACTATTCTAGATGTTGGGTGGGGGGGGGCATTCAGCAGGGACACTGGTCCCTGAACCCCCTTCCCCCCCATCTAATGATTGTCTATAGTGGAGAGCCAGATGGCTTTTGAGGCTGGATCTAAAGTATTAACATTACAATATAATACATAAAATCTTTCACCCTGCGAAAAGGGGTTGGCATCAAATGGATGAAAGAGGACATGAACCCCAACTCCCTACAAATCAATCATTGAATCAGTCATACCTGGAATGGCACCGTACACATGTGGACGGTATTTTGGAGTTACAGGATGGAAGTTTTCGCCTTCCTCGTCGCCAGTTCCAGCCTCTTGTCCCTCAGTTTCTATAACATCTTCTAAATCGTTTACATCTGGTGCTTCCTAAATCAAACAGTAGCTCTTAAACCGTGTTTGATCTTTCAAAAAGCACAGGGTTCAAACTGCCAAAGCTCAGAATTTTCCACGCCTACCTACCTGGGAAGCCACCTTGGTCCATAGGAGACCTGGCAAATTCAACTTTCAAATTTCTACTGGTAAATCAAACACTGTATTGAAATCCATGTTTAAGCAAAGCTACAACCAATACTGATGTCTGTCTGTCTGTATGAAAATGTTTTGCACATGAGAAAGGAGAGACTTTCTTGCCAAATGATTTTAACCATCTTGATTGATTGATTGATTGATTGATTGATTGATTGATTGATTGATTGATTGATTGATTGATTGACTGATCTATGCAGAAAGATAAATTATTTTTCCCCAAGTTGGTTCAGCAGGGTTTATTCAATGCCAAGTCGTACAGAAGAACCAAGCCGAGGTTTTGGAAAACCTGACCATTAGACAACAAACCTTGATAGAATAATTATATCTTGGCTTTTCTAATTGTCCAATATCTTCACAAAATTACACAAACAGTTGCCAACATTGAATCCAAATCTAACCTGTCCAAGAAGACGAAGAGATTTCCGTCGCATTCCTGGTTTCCACGAGCCAGCTGCTTCCGGAGATGTCAAACTGACGGAGGCTTTAATCCTTTTGGATGACAGACTGTCTGAAGCACGGCTGCTCTTCCTCGTAAATGCCTTTATGCCAGACTTGACAATACGTGGCAGTGGCTTGAACTAAATAATAATAATAATAATAATAATAATAATAATAATAATAATATTGTTATTTTAAGTGGTTTAGGAGGCTAAGTAAGCCTGTGTGAAAACCGCTGAAAATATAATGAATACAAACAAATCAATTAAAACTCAATTAACTTATGACAATTTAGAAATTCTTCTCTGCCAGCCATAAGTCTTCTAATTGGGCTACAACTACTCCCATAAGTCTTCTAATTGGGCTACAACTACTTCCATAAGTCTTCTAATTGGGCTACAACTACTCCCATAAGTCTTCTAATTGGGCTACAACTACTTCCATAAGTCTTCTAATTGGGCTACAACTACTCCCATAAGTCTTCTAATTGGGCTACAACTACTCAAATGAATTTTACACCCAACTTGTACTGGAGACCCAGCTTATGTTTCAGACCCAGCTTATATTAGAGGATTTACGGTAAATGCCCAATGAGAGAGAGAGAGAGAGAGAGAGAGAGAGAGAGAGAGAGAGAGAGAGAGAGAGAGAGAGAGAGAGAGAGAGAGAGAGAGAGATGAACATAATCATTGGGCCCGATATATTCAATGGCACTACATAAACTAAACATAATATTATGAGAGTATTTTATCCATAACATAATAATAACAACCAGTGGAGGCTCCAGAATTTGCTGGCAAGAGGGGGCCGTTGGAGTGACAACTTCCAAGCATGGGGACCAACTATTTTTCATAAACATGGACTATGTTAGTTGCTTAGAATGGGTGCACTAAATCATGGAGGGCACCACAAGCCAAATATTGGGTGGGCCAACATGGCCTGTTTGAAATTGGACAATGCAAGGACTAGTGCTACAGTAGGCTATATAGATATGCAAAAATTCAGAAGAGTGATGAAACGAATTAAAACCACATATTCTTGTGTCCCCTCCTTTGCTGTGTCAAACCATACTAGAATTGTCAATATATTCTGTCTCAATTTTTTTTTAGAGCTTTCGAAATGCCACAAAAAATAATGAACCATTTGAAACGACACTATACAAAGTCTTTCAGAAATCTATTCTCTGTCAAATGTCTAAAAAATCAATCAAGAGATAAGATGGTGTTTAAGAGAGCTGGTTTCTTCTATTACAGGTTTCATAGACCACAAAAATATTATAAAATTGATACCCTGTTTGAAATTGGACAATGCTATTGCTACAGTAGGCTATAGATATGCAAAAATTCAGAAAAGTGATGAAACGAATTAAAACCATGGAGGGCGCCACAAGCCAAATATTGGGTGGGCCAACATGGCCAATATTTCAGAGTCAAGACAGCGCAGCAGTAAATTCTTGCCGTTACGATCAATCGATCATTGAAAAAACACAGTTGCATGGTTATATAACTATAATAATTTTGAATGGTCTTCCATATCTGTGACATCTCTCTTATATATTTGGCAATATTATGCCAATATATTGGAGATTTGGGGTTATTAGTTCCACAAAACATTGTAATTTGCCAATTGAAATTGGGTGGGCCAAACGCATTGTGGCCCATTGGGCCTAAATATTCGGTGGGCCATGGCCCGCCCTGTTGCGCCCCCATGCACTAAAGTATGGGGGCACTAAGGATTTGGGCTCTCTCAATAGTTATTATTTGCAGAAGTGGGTAAATATCGGACAGTCCGGTTAAAAACTAGACATCTTGCAGCAATACTGCAGTGATGCTCCTGTGCATTATATAGTGGCGCTATAGAAATTTTAAATTAGATTAGATCACGACGAGTTAAAAACAAGTTCAACTTAAGTGACAATCACTAATTAATCATTGTAATGCATACTGGATTTACGATTCCTAGTTCGGCTAGAACTCTTTTATTGTCTTCGATGTTTCGTAAACGAATTCTCTCGTATTCGCTTGTCATTTTAAGCGATTTGTTGAAAATATTGAATAGCCCTACAAACAAACGTACAACCCATATAACGCACGTAAACGCACATATAATACGTAACGTAACCACGCGACATTTACCGCGAAAAAACCGGAAGTGGTGACAGATAGATATAGTTATATAGCTCTTAAGTTTAGCTTACTTTAGTCTATTTAATCAATGTATCCATGAGGCTGCAGAGCGAGTTGTTATGGCAATGGAGGAAATGACTTTTGGTATAGGAAGTTTTTCAGTTTAGACCTAAAGGCCTGAAGAAATAATGTGGGAATTAAAAGAAATGAGTGTTCAAAAATTGTTTAACCATGTCGCAGGCTGCGGAGGAAAGCTGAAATTGAGGCACGGAGACAGAGGCTTAAATAATAATAAAATAATTATGCACTTCTTCTATAGCACCATTTCTAATACTCAAGGGTATCAATCGATGGTACTTAAATAATGAAACTTATGGCTGAGCCAGACTATTAAGACACCTTGAACGGAATTTCATAGAGACGAATCAGACGATAGATATGAGAAGTATTGTTCTCCTAACTGACAACGATATAAGGCGATATATAATTAGTCGCCATTGTTGGATTATTGGATCGCGATGGTTAGAGTTACGTATGCCGTAAGTCTCGAGTACTTGGCTATTGTTACGTTACACGTTCGTCATCTCATCTCACTCTGTAACGCCCGCTAAATCAGTCATCCCTGAAAATTTGCAACCGTGCCTTCTCATACACTGCACCTGAACTTTGGAACTCGATGCCAGCTTCCTTTTGAGTCCCCGTTTCCTATAATCCCTGCACTATCTCCTCAAGTCTTCAGGTCTAAGCTTAAATCCTTCCTTTTTCTAAAATCATATCCTCCATAGCTGTAACAACCTAGCCTCACTGCCCTTTGGATGTTGACTATTGCCTGGCTGATAATATACCTTCCCCATAGCTATTTTAAGAGAGGCTGAGCGCCTAAGAATAAGCAGCTACTGTTGTGCTGCCTTCCAAGGCGCTATAGAAATCCACGATATTTTACTTACTTACGTATGCCGTAAGCCTAGAGTCCTTTGCTAGCGTATTTACGTGTAGTATAACAGAAGTTACAGAACAGAAACTATTTTACCGGTACTGGCAAAAAATGTGAGGCCCACACTAGACTTGGCCCACTGCGGGCAACACCTTAACTAAACGGGACATAACGATTAAGAATAACCTACATGTAGACTGTTTAATAATTTGTAAAAAAAATAACGACAGGCCAGATTTTAATGAAATTCTTTGGTTATTCTTTATTTAGTTACTCTATGCGAGTACTCGACTCCAATTTTGAGTAGAGTACTCCAGTGGCGGCTCCACCGGGGGTCCGTGCCCCCCTATTGAGAGCCTGGCTCCCAGTTGGGACCCTATACTTAATGCTACTTACATTAAGCAACAAATGGTTGCCACCCCAACGGCCCCCCCCCCCACTTGCCAAATCATAGAGCCACCACTGGAGTACTCGCGTTTCTCGGCGCAGCCCTAACCACGAGTCTCAAGGTGCACTTCCTACACTCCCATGTCGATTATTTCCCTTAGAAATGTTGATAGTATATGAGTGAGAAACAAATTGAGCCAGGGCCGTCGGAACTAATTTTGGTCAGAGGATGCAGATTTTCCCGAAGTAAAATGTTTCTTTCAAATCCTTTACAAGCCAAAAAAACGGTAGTCAATTTTACCTTAAAAATACATTGACAAGCAAAAAGGTCCTCTGCGTCCCCTGTATTGAAGGATACAGAGGGTGCAAACCATCATCTTTCCAGGGGCGCATTGCACCCCCTACATTTTTCCAGGGGTGCAGCTATACCCCCACTTCAAACGGACCTGAGATGAGCGATTCCACCAGGATGTGAAGGATATGAATACAGTACTCGCTACCAGGGCAGATTCACCCATATGATGGTCTATTACTGCTAGTTTTTGAAGAGACATGACAGCCACAACCTACACCATAAAGTAGAGGAAGCGCAGCTTCATTCCATGATTATGCTGACTGTTGAAGTTGTTTGTAACTCTTCATATGCCTCAGTAAACTGCATTTATACAGTCAATAATATCAGTCTATACTGTACTTCATTTAGTAAAATGCTGTGACACTCATTTTTACTATTTGTTTTTTTAAATTTTTGCGTTACTCAAACTGGCAACGTTTCCCATTGTAAACTGCATTTATACAGTTTATAATATCAGTCTATACTTCATTTAGTAAAATGTTGTGACACTCATTTCAACAATTTGTTTCTACAATTTTTTTAAATTTTTACGTTACCCAAACTGGCACCGTTTCCCATTGTAACTAGCGGTACATGAAACTTTATTTGCAATTTGTAAAAAACGTGACGTGATAGAGAAATTCTGATTGCAGATCTTAAATCAGCATATCAAATATGTGTAGAGTCACCTCAAAACTTTCAAAAAAATTTCATTTTGCATATCACACCATTGATGCTGTTTTGTCTATTTTTAATGTTTTTTACACATTTTACATGCCCTGTTTATTTTTAGCGTTTACATTTTCTTATTTTGTTTCACATATTTCTTTTTGTATATTTTTAAACTTTCTACTTTTACTTTTAAAATTTTAAGCCCCTGTTAGTATTTTTAATCTTTTAAAAATGTTTAACTTTTAAATTCAATATTTATACACACCATTAAAACATAATTCAAATAACATCAACAGCAGTCAATGAACATCAATAACAACAATCACAAATCAGTAAAACATTCAATTGCAAAAAACAACAGCACAAAAAACAAAATAGCAGCATCAAAGGTGATGCTGTGAGCCGGCCACCAAAGCTAAACCTCTTAGGTAGGACGAAGAAGGTTTGACTTGCCCAATGCTCTGACCAGCAAAGGAACTTTACTCCTCCCCCTACAATCCCCTGCAGTGATGTTACACATAATTGCAAATCTAAAACAACCAAATCCAACTCCACTAAATCTCGAAAATTGTATGCATAAAAAATACACAGATCAAAATGACAAAAACTCACAACAAACAACCAAAGTACAAAACACTTGTGCATTTTGATGTAAAACAAAACACATAATTGCCTAACTCATCATCAATCAAACATCATCCTATACAGAATCGACTACAACTACAACTACTACTAATTATTATTATTATTATTACTGCTATTTAAACTACTTCTAATACTACAACTAATACTACGACGACTAATATTATTGCTGCCGAATTATTAATACTTACAACATGCCTACAGCCACTGCACTATCAACATCATCAACAACATAATCATCAACAACATAATCATCTTCAATAAAATCAACACCATCAACAACATCATCAACAACACCATCAACAACACCATCAACAACATCATCAACAACATCATCAACAACATCATCAACAACACCATCAACAACACCATCAACAACACCATCAACAACACCATCAACAACACCATCAACAGCATCATCAACAACATCATCGACAACACCATCGACAACACCATCAACAACACCATCAACAACACCATCAACAACACCATCAACAACACCATCAACAACATCATCAACAACATCATCAACAACACCATCAACAACACCATTGACAACACCATCAACAACATCATCAACAACACCATCGACAACATCATCAACAACATCATCAACAACACCATCAACAACATCATTGACAACACCATCAACAACATCATCAACAACACCATCAACAACATCATCAACAACATCATCAACAACACCATCAACAACACCATCAACAACACCATCAACAACACCATCAACAACACCATCAACAACACCATCAACAACATCATCAACAACATCATCAACAACACCATCAACAACATCATCAACAACATCATTGACAACACCATCAACAACATCATCAACAACATCATCAACAACACCATCAACAACACCATCAACAACACCATCAACAACACCATCAACAACACCATCGACAACACCATCAACAACATCATCAACAACACCATCAACAACACCATCAACAACAGCATCAACAACACCATCAACAACACCATCAACAACAACATCATCAACAACACCATCAACAACATCAACAACAACATCATTGACAACATCATCGATGATGAAGGCAATGATGAAGATGATGATGAAGGCAATGATGAAGGCGATGATGAGAAGGTGATGATGAAGGCAATGATGAAGGCAATGATGAAGGCAATGATGCAGGCAATGATGCAGGCAATGATGAAGGCAATGATGAAGACGTTGATGAAGGCAATGATGCAGGCAATGATGCAGGCAATGATGCAGGCGATGATGAAGGCGATGATGAAGGCAATGATGCAGGCAATGATGAAGGCGATGATGAAGGCAATGATGAAGGCGATGATGAAGGCGATGATGAAGGCGATGATGAAGGCAATGATGAAGGCGAAGATGAAGGCAATGATGCAGGCAATGATGAAGGCAATGATGCAGGCAATGATGAAGGCAATGATGAAGGCGAAGATGAAGGCAATGATGAAGGCGAAGATGAAGGCAATGACGAAGAAGATGATGAAGGTGATGATGAAGGCAATGATGAAGGTGATGATGAAGGCAATGACGAAGAAGATGATGGTGATGATTAAGGTGATGATGAAGATGATTATGAGGCTGTCAATGATGATGATGATGAGCAGCCAAAATGAAACCCGAAGCAAGAAAAATGAAAATAAATCGAACATGATAATGCAATGAAGTAATTAAATACAGGAAAATAAAATAATGGGAGAACCCCTTGGCTGGGACTACATACTCAATGCCGGAAATAGAAACAACTTGTCTCAATGTCTATTATCCTCCATTCTCACCTTACTCTAGTTTTCTGCCCGAGTTACTTGAGCATTTAATCTCACTACCCTCAGAATTAAATATCTACAGTGATTTTAATTTTCAAATGGATGCAGTTTCAAACCAGACTACTCAGTTAAATAGCCTACTTTTGATCTTCAGCACATTACTTTTCCAACACATGATTCTTCATCTCCTTATTACCAGGTCCTCCTCCAAAATTATTTTCAGGATAAGTCCAAATGAAGGAAAGCATTCATTCGATTCCAAGGCTATGCTAACACCTGGTACAGGTGGTTAGGTAAGCAAGTAAGTAAGTAAGCGAGCAAGAATGAAATTTCTATAGCTCTGCTCAAATGCCTGGCATAGTGCACCAGCTCATTCTGAAGGAAGGTAATGTGACGTCAGAACCATCTCGCAGCGTTTCTTCAGCTTCGGTTTTGATTCTGTAGCTTTCAACTGATTCTTCTTTCTCAGAACCTCATTTTCTTTTCATCCGGTACTTTTCTCTCGACCCTACAAGACAGTCATTTTTGAGAACAGCCACCAAAACAAGGTAATCACAGGTAACAACGTAAGCGTACATTTCATATCCTATTTTGTGTTACCTTTGGTGCTCAAATCAATTAGTTCGTTTGACTTCTTTACACCCTCGAGCCAATCTCTTCCTTTCTTGTCTGATTCATGTATTCCTTCTTTAGCTCTTGGTTTGTCAATATGATCTAAATATAAATAAGCTATTCATTGCAGCCTGTATATCAAAGCCTCTAGTGAACAAATCTATAAACAATACAATATAATGCATAATAAGAAGTATCAACATACAAATCTACAAAACCATCAGATCCAAAACATTGTATAAATGATGAATATGGCAATGCTGGAAGTGTGGACCGAGGCTTTCTAACCTGTTCACAGAGGAACCCTATTATTATTATTATTATTATTATTATTATTATTATTATTATTACATGGTTATTAAATCATATCAAGTAAGGCATCATAAGTGTGGGTAAAATTGCTCTAGGTTCCTACACAGTGGAGAGGGTCAGATTCAAACTCACTACCCTTAGGCTGTATTGGCAAGCATCCTACTGCTACTCAACCACACCCTTAAGTCCTTTATATAAGACTCAGGGTTACTGAAAATCTCATCTGTTGTAGTGCCCTATCAAAATTTCATTATAATATCATCAGATTGTTATGCACTTGTAAAATTGAAGTTCAAGCCTAAAGACAAAATAGTCTAATCAGGCAAAGCACAAAATACATCTGAATAAATAATAATATCAGTAATAATCAATTGATTATGGCAGTATATTGTACCAAGTAGTTGGCAAGTACCTTTAGGCCACCTCACAATTGAAAAATAAGATTTAAATCATCATCATCATCATCATCATCATCATCATCATCATCACCACCACCACCACCACCACCACCACCACCACCACCATCATCATGTGATTCTGTCTTTCGACAGGTCCAAGTATCCAGTTCTCCCACTCAGATTTAAATAAACAACTGAATTGGGGCTCAACATCAATGATTGACTTAAGAAAATGCATTTCAATGCAGTATGACTAAGATTACTGCCATACAGTTTTACACGATTCTACAGAAAATTTCGTACAATTACAAACCCTCTCACATCTGGAGCTGCATGCAATGACATTCAAAATGTATGGCGGAAATCGGATGAACGGATCTTTTATTCTGTTATCCTGCCCTGCTATCTTTTTAGCCAAAAGTTCAACATGCTGCAATAAACTACACAAGATAATCAATTGATTTATCTGCAACTGAATGTCAGAAACAAATTTAATATTGACAGTAGCTTTACCAATAACACACAGAAACAATGGATCTTGCACTTTTTAATTAATTACCTATTGTAACCTAAAAAATTATATTTTCAGTATAATACAATATTTACGTGTGCATCGTCATCGTATCAAGTCTTTGAAAACTTCAATTCACCCACAACAAGAGCATCGCCTAGATGCACGAAGCGGCCACAATAAGCATAGTCCCTAGACTCTAGAGAGGTCTACTAGTAGATTTACAGACTTAGAAAAAAGTGTATTTAGACAAATGCACTTTCTGTCTTTCGTGCACAAAAGCATAATATTATGTAGCAACTTTTAGCGTCAGCTCATCCATCAGACTGATTTCATAAAGGTTGTTAAGATGCATCCTCTGTATTAATTTCAAACAGTTTCAATTACATTTTAACAATATATTAAAAGTTTTTGAATTTATCGCATAGCCACTGTGACAGGAAGTGAGCAGTGTCAAATCCCGGTTCATTCAATGAAATTTGCCAAATGCCTCAGTTACATGTCTTGCGCGTGTTTTTGGACGCTGCAAGGCAGCCGCACTGAAACATAACTCTAACAAACAGAACAGTAAAGACCTGCTTATACTTAACTGACAGCGTCTTCTCAGAGTCAATCTGAACGATGCCAACTAGATCTCGGAGGCCCTGTCGGCCGCTGAGTGCTATTGGCCATCCCTGTGCTTCGATGGGCGTCAGTTGAACCCAATTATGTTGCTTTAAAGCGTTTGCCACATGTTCTACAGGAAATACTTTACAATGGAACTTATTCAAATAGGACAACATAAACTACACTGGCATACTGAACTTTGACTGTTAATGAAAATTTCATATAGAAACCCATTTTGATTAAAAGACCTTGATGCTTAGGCAATATTACAAGAGTTAGCAATTATGGTAAATTACCTGGGAAATGAGCCTCTTGGAAACTGAGAATAGGCTTTGGGCAGGAGTGACCTTGGTGAGTTATTTGGTTAACTGTGTAGAACTGTTGAAGCATATCCTGTAACAAAGGTTTTACATGTAATAAAGTTAGGTCATTTCCAAATTATAAGTTACACTAACGACAGTTTCATATGACCGATGAGAGCACCATTGCACAGACACAAACACGTTCAGACAGCGGGATTCTGCAAAAATCCATTAACTTACATTGGTCCTCTGTGAAGTAGTTCGAGTGTTCGTCGTAGAAGTGTTTGTCAAATCTTGGCAATATGCTCAAATCCCAAGTCGGATTTCTCGGTTCCTTTCCCAATGTTGATCCACCACCATGGCCACTGTTCCCTTGTTCGTTTCGGCCGTCACAACCGCTGACAGAACCATAAAGCAAACAAACTTCGCCATAGGTCAAGGTCAAATACATCAAAATGTTCTAAGTACAAAGCGCTGCACTGCGGCACGCACCACAACACTGCTGAATAAATAGATAAGATTCACTTCAATTACCTGTGATTCAGATTATTCGAATTCGACATTCTGACGTACAATTCTGAAAAACTAACGCGAAAATTGCCAAGATCCACTATAACATAGCACGATTTCAAAAATGTTTATCTGCTTCAAGTGATTGGTGGAAGGAATCACGTCATTCACGTGATTTCTTCAGCCAATTATTTAGTTGAGTGGCATACGTAACAATAGCCTTGGACTGTAGGCTTACGGCATACGTAACAATAGCTAACATTGACATCTATTAATAGAAGTCAATGATAGCTAAGTACTCCAGACCATAGACTTTAATATCATTTTATGTATTATAATAAATCTATGCTCGAGACTTACGGCATACGTAACTCTAACCGTCGCTTTATTGGATAAATCTTGGGCGATCATGGCGAATAGAACTGTTAAAGACGCGCACACAATCAAAGGAACGAATCCTCAATATTTGATCGAAAAAATAGTTCGAACGAGAATCTACGAATCTAAATACTGGAAAGAAGAATGTTTCGCCCTCACAGGTACAACGTACACATGTCTGTGCTCTACGCACAAACACCCTACCAGTATACTTACATGAAGGGGTCCATCTAAAACTCCGATAGACCAACGGCGATTGTTGCTTGCTTTACCCTACTGGAATAAATTTTAAGCTATCGTGCCCGGCCGACAATCCACCTTGTCCATAGCTATTTCAAGAAGGATTAAGCGCATAAGAGTAAGCAGCTAATCTATACTACTTTCCAAAGTGCTATAAATACGAGGTTTTACTTACTTACTTATTCATACCTCTGGAATATTGTGTTATTTTTTATACTTTTATGTATGTGTATCTGATCTAATCATAAACTTTTATAGCGCCACTTCCTAGTGAGCAGAAGCGTCAGTCAGTGGCACACCAAATCAGAATCATTCAAGGTCCAGCTCAAATCCCGAATATTCAGTCGGACAACTAGTGTAAAATATTAGTGCATTGCAGATATGTTTTCAGACATTTCCAACTGATTAGTGTGATTCCAGAGATATTGGAGTGGGAAGCAATTATGTGGCCTGTGATGGAAAAGCTGTCGATGCTTGAGAGTAGACTGATAGCTGATGGTGTTCTGAAAATTGATTTCACAGCGGAACTTCTCGTCGATAAGGCGTTGGAGTTGAAGTACATCGGAGGCGTCTACGGAGGCAACGTGAAGCCGACGCCTTTTCTCTGTCTGCTGCTCAAGATGCTACAAATTCAACCAGCAAAGGACATAATTGTTGAATTCATTGCACAGCAGGAGTACAAGTGAGTGGAAATCTTATTCCATCTGTATTGCATGGTTTTTGGCATTGAACAGATTTTCTAAGTAAAGTATTTACACTCCAATGTTGTGTGCAGGAGATATAAGTATAAGGAGTAAGTTGTCAGGTTTATAGTGCTTATCAGATAATTGGGATGGTCTCCAGTAACAAAACATGGGCTTCAATTGTGATGTCTTAACCTTTTGCCCCATATGGCCAATTTGGGGTCAAGTGGTTAATTTAAAGATGCAAGAACAAGAAGGTGCAGTGAACTGCCATGTCTAGTGACATTTTACACTTATGTATAACTATCTAACCCTGTAGGGCCAATATTTTGGATTCGTGACGTATTGTTTATGCAGAATGCCGGTGGTGAAAGGGTTAACATTGATTTAGACATTAGTAATGTTTTTTTGCGTTTTCTAGGTATGCCAGAGCACTTGGGGCAATGTACATGCGTCTGACAGGAACTGCTCTCGACTGTTATAAGTATCTGGAGCCACTTTATCTCGATTACAGGAAGCTCAAACGCCAGAATAGAATGGGAGGCAAGATTTTTTAATAATTTATTATTATTATTATTATTATTATTATTATTATTTGACGATTTATATAGTGGTAATGCATTCCATGTCACGGGGTTCCCGTGCTGAGTATTAAGATATTGTGATAATCTTGCAGACTTTCACAACATAGTTAAGTCTTTCTCTTTCTTGATGTGAATCTGTATTTAATTTTATATTTAATTTATTATTTGTATTATTGATATAAGGCTGAGATAATCTGCTATAATAATGAATGTAAAGATTATCTGTATATCTATCAACTTTCTTGGTTTTATCAGGCAGTTTAGGACAGTGATTGTGTTGACAGTAGCATAATACTTTTGTTGATTAATCGTCATCTTGGAATCAATCAATCAATCAATCAACTTCTATAGTGCCACTATCATAATGCCCAGGGCATCAACCGATGGCTAATTGTAGTTCTAAACACCAGCTCAGTTATTCGATCTCAATACATAGATTTGCAGCATGAGGCTATATCCTAGACATGAGTATGAAAAAAACAATGGGTTAGTGGTTTAAAGACTACCTACCTTAAACTAAGGATCAGCCCTGGCTACAAAGCTTTGAATCAAGCTACAAACACCGTGCTTATTTATTAACCCCTTAACCGTGTATTTAACTGTAACTCAATGTAAAATGGACGGATATATCCGGGATCCCCAGTTAAGGGGTTAATCTGTTTTAAAATTCTGTTTTATTTACATAGCATTTTGAACATGTGTGAACTTATCTAAGTTTTTAGCTCGGTTTCTTCTGATTAACTGCATATAGAGTTGATTGCTTTTGCAGTTGTCGATTTAGTTCACGTGGACGAGTTTGTCGAGGAGTTGCTGACCGAGGAAAGGCTGTTCGATACGATCCTTCCAAGAATTCAGGTGCAGTTTGTGGCTTTGTTCCAGTACAGTTCACGGTGGCTATAGCCTCATAGTTCCGGGATATACCAGCAAAGAATTGTTATTAAAACTGAGTGGATATTCTGATTAAAGCTCTCTTTAGAAATCTGGACACAGTATGTCTTCGAAATCTGTCTTTGATTAGGCCTCTAGGCTTGAGTCCCCATTCCCCACTTTTTGAGAGGCTCCCATAGGAAGGGAGAAGCTATGGGGGTTGGGCCTCCACTTTTTCGTCCAAGTTTGCGCCAAAGATTACGATATTCTAATTGTGTAGAATTTATCAGTGACAGTAGATAGGTTTTACTGTATTTGCAGTATCTATTACAATGGTTGTAGTCCGTTTAAAGAACATTGCGTAAACAGGCAACATTTTCACTTGAGCATTACATCTTTGTTTACGTTGCATTTACGTTGCGTTTATGTTTACAATGTTTCGCAGAAGCGCCACGTTCTTGAGATCAACAGTGAGCTGGAACCTCGACTCAGCGCACTTGTTGACGGCGATGTCGAAGACATGGAAAGCTCCGAAGAAGAGGGAGAGTTCAAGGTAATTTCCGTTAGGGGCCATCCATATATTACGTGCACTTTGAGGGGGAGGTTGTCTGAAATGACTTTTGTGCATACGTATGGAATTACCCTTATCCAAAATGTCTCTCAGGTTTTTGGTTCTGAACTATTGAATATCTGCCCATGATTACCATTTTCAGAATTATTTACGGTGCTAGGACAAAATGTCATGGGGACAAAATGTCAGTGGACAATAGGTAACTCTAACCCTAAACCGTGCCGTTTTGTCCGTGACATTTTGTCTGCTGACATTTTTTCTGGCCACGTTATTTACCGCAGCCTGTTTTGGATTACATTTGAGAGTTTGGGTCGGGTCTTTTTCTCGCTGTTATAAAGCATCCTGGACTATGTCAGTATTTGCAGAGATATTTATTTGAATAGCATTATTGGTCTGTATACTTCTTGTTAAACATGGCAATGCCAATATGGAATTAATTAATCCCGGTTTGAAAAGACGGTGTTGCTCTGTTTAAAAATGAATCCTGATTTCAGGACTCTCATAAACCATCCGGTGCGCCACCTTCTGACGCAAAGGCAAACTACAGAGACTGGGACCGACCGCGCCGGAGCGCATCGCCAAGGTTCAGGCGCAGCAGGTCGCCTCCGAGACGGTAAACAATTCGCCGATACATGGTCATAGTTTGCATGGCGAAATACCGATACAGCGTGATTTTCTATTCCCAGATACACGATTTGTTGCTAGAGCAGTTTCTGATTGTCGAAAGCTTAGGTTTCGTTCGATCGACTATTTCTTGCCTTACAAATTGTAATTTCGTCTTAGAATTTAGTTCTTATTGCTTGATATGTTGCAAATCGTAAATTTTACGGCCTGGATGTCGTAATATCTAAGGAAACCATTTAATTCAGTTGTTTTTTATTTTTGTTCAGGAGGGGCGGCTCAAAAGAAAGAGACCAGCGCAAAGATCGAGATCGTGAGCGAGATAGAGATCGGGACAGGAAGGATCGGGAGAAACGGAGAAGGAGGAGCCATTCGAAAGAGGACGAACGAAAACGTAGGAAATATTCGATCGATTTCAACCCCACAAAATCTACTTTAACTTTTATGAACCGTAAAAACACGATGCCTGATATTTTCATGAAATATTTTCATAATTAAGATTAAAAGATAAATTGGTTAAATATTCATTTTAATTTGTTGCCTGTAGTTAAGATTTTCAACATGTTTTATTGCGGTCTTTTTCTTTTCAGGTCACAAACGGGATGAAAAAGATGTTGATAGGTGAGATTAAGACCACATTTAACATTAGAGTGGATAATATATATATATATATGCTGTACTCACCTTGAGTATCCGTACAGTACTTCAATCTTGTTGCATTTGTTTTGCCAAATACAGTAGAAACCCATTATACTGAACTTATTAATAAAAGGAACTGCTGTAATGGCCTGTATAGGATAAGATATGACCCATTAGAACAAGTCTGACAATTATGGACTCCATATACATATAGTACTTGGTTTACAGGTTATCACAACAGAATTCCACTGTATAAAAATTAGTTATTCTATTATTATTATTATTATGATTATTGCAAGTTGGTTTATTTTATTTTTTCAGCCACCATCATCATCGAAGCCGGAAAGGTCATAGAGAATTGATGTAGAAAGATCCCGTTATTCGGTTTTTATCCGGGGGATTTGTTGTAACGGTGTTAAACTTAGCGATCGTATTCGCATTACTTAAGGTTTCTGGACAGACACGTGACGTTTATGCGATACGCGATGCTTAAGCTGTGTGGACTGGTGAATGTCTTCAAAATACAGTTGCAAGCATTCTATTATGGACTCCCAAGTTGTTGAGAAATAAATGATTGATTGATTGTTGAGAAATAAATGATTGATTGATTATTGTAACTCATGAAAAGCTTTTGCTGTGAAAGAAATTGCAATCAATGTTATAATCTAATCCCGAACTTCAACATGTATGGCGTGTCATGTAAGTCGGTGGTTCTTAAACTGGTGGTCCACAATGTTCTGATTGGCGGCCCATGAAAGAATTGGAAAATAATTTACTGGTTTACATTACGACTGTATTACCAAAACATTACGTCTTTATTTCTTTTATCTTTACTTGGTGTTCTCATTAAACTAGTATTTATCGAACTGCCTATAAATTTGAATTTTTCTGCAATTGCTATTTAGAATTTGCACGTCCTTCTGTCTTCTTATATCTTCCTTATTCCGTCACAGTGCGAATTCTTGGTTATAGACTTGGAGGGACCAGTCACGTGAAATGGTTAAGTTTCCTCGTCAGAAAATTTAGGGTCAGGCTACAATTATTGACCTACTAGGCTAGCCCCACAGGTCGGTTGGAAGGCGATGGGTATAGGCATAATTTATGTCGCAGGAGTCCGTCCGTCCGTGCGTGAGAGCTTGGCTGAGAAGTTGAAGCCGATACCGTAAGTTTGGTCCCACTGGGCCCCCTGCGGGGTGACAGAATCGGGGATTTATCAGCGTTGATCGTACCAGGCTCCTCTGACTCGGATCGATTACCTTGTAGCATATAGCGCTATTCAAATTTTTCTCAAAGGATCCCTAACAGTAACAGGTGAATTCTTCTCTTTGTTCCAAACACCTTCGTTCTCAACCCCTCTCTCTCTCTCTCTCTCTCTCTCTCTCTCTCTCTCTCTCTCTCTCTCTCTCTCTCTCTCTCTCTCTCTCTCTCTCTCTAAATTCCCTATTTCCCACAGGATGTTTCGTCACGTGACCTGCTAAAGACGCGGTCACAGTGGGGCCCGATGCTTTATCTTGCTAATCGCGAACTTCTTTCATCTATCTCTCTCTCTCTCACACACGCACACACACACCTGTACAGGTCGGAACTGCAGCGAGAACACCTGTACGTACCTGGGCGTCTTGCTGCTGTGACGATAGAAGCGTTTGCGGAACTTTCAAACTGCCGTTGCATTTATCACAGATAATACATTTTTATCTATAGGATTCGATATAAGCGTCTTTTTTGCTCGACGGAAAAAAGGGTTTTCTTTCAAGGTGAGCGTCCGTGTTTTATCCAGACTCCAGGCCTTGGGGGGGGGAATTGAGGCTTTCGACGGGGAATCGACTTAGTTGGATGGGGACAGACACAGTTCAATGCAAAATTTGTGTAAGTGCTGGGAATTTTTTTTTGAGGGGGAAGGGAATTTTGAGTTTTTTTTTTGGGGGGGGGAATCTCACTTCCTAGCAGGCCTGTATAAAACACTGGTGAGCGTCGATAGTTCTTTAAAGTCTGAAAAGAGATGGGAAAAATTAAGATTTCGTTGTATATAGAATGTCTATTAGCCTATACTAGATTCACGGATAGCGTGCCTTTACCATCGATCTTATGATAGGCCAACGGTCGCACGAAAGCAGTGGATTGCATAGAGTCACTGGTGGGCACCCGAGGCCCAAACCGATAAAAAGTTCGTCGAGTCAATTTTGGCGCCTCCCCCCATGGTGGACGCCCCCGGGGCAAAATTGATAAAAAATGTCTGACGAGCAAAAAAGGTAGCCAAGTTAATTTTGACGCCCCCCCCCACCTGGTCGGTGCCCGGGGCTTCCGTACCACCGCCCCTCCTCTGCACGCTTCTGCACTAGCAAAATTCCAACATCCATACGCTATATTTTGCTGTACTAGTTGTAGGCCTACCTATTACTGTATGTTCAGATTGCGACCGTCATTCAATGACGCAAAACAAGAAATCTGCTTTTCCCGCCCTTGTGTGAACGGTCAAGTGACAAACGTAGGCCTAAATATTATTTTTACATTAGACCCCATAAAAATATTTGTAGGGGAAATGACAAAATTCTCGGTATCTGCTTAGTCTACTAAGATTATGTTGATAATCGCCCCTCCCCCCACCCCCCTACCCCACAAAAATATCAATCTAATCGTTTTTGCACAAATCCCACAATTGGTCCCGACCAGAATCCAGAATATGGGCGGGGACTTCCCCCCACCTTACCCCATCCTCTGGCTACGCTAATATTAATGTTAAGAATACGCGAGAGTTTACAGTTCAGGGTAAACAAGAAATGCGTCTTAATTAAAACAGCAAAACGGAAATTGTTACATATATAGCTTCAACTTGTGTACTGTTATTTAGAATTTTATATTATGTAGAATTCTAGTTATTACGGTGGATGCGGGCTCTTCCACCTTTCCATTGGATAGCGGACCACAGTTTTCGAACCAAAACCACTGAGTGACTTATTTTAGCAAGCCGCCGACAAAAGCCTACGTGCTACGTTCATATTAATCCCTAAACATAACAACTTAGCCTTCGTATATACACTTTACGCCTTATTTGACATACAATACAAACCCGAACTAGTCGCCTGGGCGTGAACGAGACGGTCTGATGAAGTCATGTTTACATTGTCTTCAAAGCCAAACTCGTGAAGCCCGTCAACATATTATTTTGAACTAAATTCGCCATTTCGTTACGACCCCCCGCCCCGCCCAACAGGTATAGATATTTCGAGATAGCATTCCGGAGTCGGACCACTACCGTTTGAAATTTTTCAACCCCTCCGGCTCGAATTTTGTTTGTTTTTGTTGTGTCGATTTGTTTTAACAGAGGATTGATTTGGTCGACATGGGCGTTCGGAGGGGTAGGCTACAGGGGGATGCAATTGAAGCCCTCTGGAACATTTGTGAAATAAGAAAAGAGTAAAATTATTTAAAAAGTGACAATTGGCCGCAATAACGATACACTATAGTACTAAGTCAAAATATGAATTTAGGCTATCTAGAAATTCAGCGAACCTACTTGTAGCCATAGGCGGATTTGATTAAAGGCTAGCGATGGCCTCTTTAATCATTTTAAATAGCAATAAACTGTACATCCCCATGTCCACAGCATGTTGAGGACACAACCTCTCAACAAAATGTCCATGTCAGGACACGAAGACATGGGTGGTGGTTTGCGACCATTCTCGTAGGGTACGCTAACGAGAATATTCACTATAGGCCTACTAATGAATAGGGTTGGGGGTGGGGTGGGGGGGGGGTCAAAATTCAAAGCTCATGCTTTCATTTCGCCAGCTTAATAATTATCTAAGCGTCAGCTATACTCTTATCTTTTGCACTTGGGGCCAAAATGTGCATATGATATCAAGGACCGTCAAACACCGATTCGTGACCTAAAAATGACACCAGTGACCTGTCAACCTGACCTGCTTTCAAAACCATGTCGACATTTTGGGGTTGTTAGGGTCAGAGTCTCCTCATCCCCGTACTCCTTTCTGGTCAAGGACAAAATCACCATCGTAAATGACGCCACTGCCTGGGCAACATCCTATGGCAAAAACGACGTCCCAAGACTGTTACACTTGATACTGTGTTACGAAGACCAATGTAATACCGTTATTACACTGACCCTTTCACGACGACTCAGTCTGTTTTACGGGTACTTGTAGAGTGTAGACCGTAGAGGGGGTCCGTAGTGTATTTGGAATGGGAAACGCTCAGTTTATCATGCGTCCCTTAACCCCTTAACCGTGTATTTAACTGTAACTCAATGTAAAATGGACGGATATATGATCCGGGATCCCCAGTTAAGGGGTTAATACTGCATGACCGACAATATAGGCACGTCGATGATTCCTAGTTTTAATATTCGCAGTAAAAAATAACTTATTGAGCAATGACTACAATTTGACTGAGGACAGACAGGTAAAGGTTGATATTTTTTTGGTCACCACTGTAGGCCTATATAGGCCTATAGTTGAAACATAATCCCGACGTAAAATAAATACGATCTCTTCTGCCACCGTTTCAAATAATTGTCTGATAAAAACTTCGCTTGGTCGCGTACATTCGTCACATAGTATAGATTTTCCCGGCACAATGACATTGTCAACAGAGTCAGACCGTTTTTCCGTTGAGTTTTATTGCACTAAGTGTATATATATATATATATATATATATATATATATATATATATATATACAGTGGCGGCTCTAGGATTTGGCAAGTGGGGGGCGCGTTGGGGTGGCAACTTCTAATCATGGGGCCAACCATTTGTTGTTTAATGTATGTAGCATTAAGTGTAGGGTCCCAACTAGCTGGGGGGCCACTGGAGGGGGGTCAGGCACTCAATAGGGGGGGCACGGGCCCCCCTGCCCCCCGGTGGAGCCGCCACTATATATATATATATATATATATATATATATACATGTGTGTGAGAGAGACAGACAGACGGATTTAGTCAAGGTTAGGGGCTGTCCATTAATTGTGTCAACAATTTTTGGGCAATTTTTTACCCCTCCCCTCCCTTGTCAACAATTGTCAACTTTCAGTGACCCCTCTATAATTATGTCAAAAACTTTTGCCCCCACTAAGACCAGTGACAGGTTCCCCTAAAAAGTTTAGAAAATTATTTTTTTTTCTCTTTCTTTTGTTCATCATAATGTGGTGGTGACGGCCTTTTTTCTCGCTTGTCAGGCTTTTTCCGCTGTAATAAATAGTATTCCATGTAATTTCCTATTTTTATGTAAAAAGTGAAATTGTTGACGTCAAATTCTCTTGACCCCCCTTCCCTACCCCTTTCAACAATGTCAAACTCTTTCAAACCCCTCCCCCTAATTTGTTGACGTAATTAATGGACAGCCCCTTAAGGTATTCGATATTGCGTCGGAGGCATTCCATGTTATTTTCTACCACGGCGTTTTAGTCTAATGTAGTAGTAGTAGTAGTAGTAGTAGTAGTAGTAGTAGTAGTAGTAGTAACAGTAGTAGTGGTGGTGGTGGTGGTAGTGGTGGTGGTGGTGCAGTGGTGGTGGTGGCAGCAGCAGTGGCAGCAGCAGCAGCAGCAGGTGGTGGTGCAGTGGTGCAGCAGCAGCAGCAGTGGTGGCAGCAGCAGCAGCAGCAGCAGCAGCAGTGGTGGCAGCAGCAGGTGGTGGCAGCAGCAGTGGTGGCAGCAGGTGGCAGCAGCAGCAGCAGCAGCAGCAGCAGCAGCAGCAGCAGCAGCAGCAGCAGCAGCAGCAGCAGCAGTGGTGCAGCAGCAGTGGTGCAGTGGCAGTAGCAGCAGCAGCAGCAGCAGCAGCAGTGGCAGCAGCAGTGGTAGCAGTAGCAGCAGTGGTGGCAGTAGTAGTAGTAGTAGCAGTAGTGGTGGTGGTGGTAGTAGTAGTAGTAGTAGTAGTAGTAGTAGTAGTAGTAGTAGCAGTAGTAGTAGTAGTAGTAGTAACAGTGGCGTAACGTGGGGGGGGCGGGGGGCACTTTGTTGACAGCCCCCGGGCCCCGGGCGAGGGGGGCCCCCGAAGAGGGGTCTAAGCTAAGGTTAGGTTAGGGTTAACCCTAACTTAACCCTAACCCTAGAAATGATGTGCTGACAACCTTTTTTATTTTTCCTCGTCAGCTCGAAACTCTGGAGCCCCCATGGCAAAGATGCCCCCCGGGCCCCCAAAAGTCACGCTACGCCACTGAGTAGTAGACTTCTTCCGCACCATTGTATAGTAGTAGTACATCAGCACCAGTCGATGGTCGCTTCAGTAAATAGGCCTAATCGTAGTCGTGATCTTGTCCGTGGTGAATCGAGGTTGTAAATCCAGAGGTCAGACCTAATGTCCTACTGTGTATGTACAGTATATATGCTTGGCTGGTTAAAGGTTTCGTCATTACAGCGTCGGTCTTCAAAATCACTGTATTGTAGATTGGCGACTTTGGAACTTTTTGACAATTGGACAATTAGTGAGTGAGTGAGTAAGTAAGTAAGTGAGTGAGTAAGTAGATCGTGTTGATAGTATTGTAACGCCCGATTGACTGGTCGTCGGAACCGGTTCCGTGTTGCATTTCGACGGAGATCGTAGAAACCCGACGGACGACAATTCGCAACGCCGCTTACAATCATCTCGTACGCGGCCAAAGCGATATGCAAGTCACGCGCTGTGTCAAAGGTCGTGACCCCACTGCGTACGAATCAGACGTTTCAATTAGTTCAGCTGAAGCCACCTTTCAACCTAGTAGTACCAGTTTTCCTACCCTCTCCCCCCCCACCCCATACATCGAGGCATATACCTGTATTGTTGTATGGCTTTTTTTACCGGTAGTCAATACATATCATTCACTCATATACTGAAGGAGAAAAGAAGAACCCAAGTTTAAGGTGTCCACGCTGGCGATGGGTGAAGCATATAGCGTGCAATACGCACACAAAAAAGAGAGAGAGAATCAACACTAACTTATTTACCAAAAGCTTATTTAAAATAACGCAACGCTATAAAACTGATAGCGACATCGCATCTCATCGAATGAAGCCTAGCGGACCGGATAAACTGATTTTGCGGGTAGGAAATGGCACGCGGCACCTGGTTTGGTCACCCCAGATGTAATGCATTGAATGATATCACATTCACAGGCATTATGATATCGGCGCCATAGAAGTTGACTGATTGATTATATTGATTAGGCCTATATATGATTTATAACGGGGTTAACTTACGGAGCAAGTTAATCGAAACCGTTCTAAACCATATATGTTTTTAAAACTTTTCGCTAGCCGCAGTTTGGCCACCCATGTTACCATGTAATTTATGCAATGCCGACTAATGATTGAATCATGACCACATTGGCAATTCTGAAAGTCGTGCGTAGTTTCAACGATAATTACCATTTTTACAATGACAGCCGGCAACCACTCGCAGATGGCGAAGCACTTTTTAAAAAAATTGGTCGATACAAATGGACTTTCCTAGCGAGTCAATATTTTGCCGGTTAGAAATTCACGTATCGGACAAAACACCGTATTGAAATACGTACAACAACCTTATTTTTCTTAGGGACCATCCACAAATGACGTCACGCGTTTAGGGGGGCGGTCCGGACAGTTGTTACGAAGTGTGACGAAGAGGAGAGGGTTCCGAAAATGTGACGTAACGCAGTACTAAATTTTAAAGATGCCTTTTTACCATTTTTTGATTGTCAAGACTTTTCGGAAGACGAAAATGGGGAGGGTCGGCCCGTTGTTACGTCATATTTTAGCGGGGTCTGACATTTTGTTACGTTGCGTTACGAAGGGGGGGGTAAAAAAGTGTCAAAATCGCGTTACGTCATTACGGACGACCCCTTAGTCTACTTAATTTATTAATTTTTAAGGAACTTTTGATATCTGCTTGTACCAAAATGCGATCATGAGCTGTTACGACAGTCATATTGTTTTTAAGCTGGAATGGCAGGCAGTCCGCTAAATGCTACGCGTTTGAAATTCTTTGCATCATTAAAGACGCCGTCAGCATGCTTCGAGCCATTCGCTGGGAATTTATTACTGCAGATAACTAAGTCTCACCAGACTTGCTTACTCATTCAAGTCAATTACTCACTCAAATGCCTTTTCCGACTTATAAATCATGCACTATTAATATTTACCAATGCTAATCTCTGATCAGTGTTATTTTTATACCGGAAGGAAGGCAGATTTATTAGACCGCCTCTCTGAGAATCAAGTCTCACCTCGCCCGCCACGATATCCAACCGCATGCCTAAACTTCTATAAATCTATTTGGCCTCTAAGTCTCCAGCCCCCACCCCGACTTTTTAACAGGCTAGGCTAAAGAAAGAGAAAGGCATACTGGTTGGGCCACTACTTTCTCATCAAAGCTGACTACTACTACTACTACTACTACTACTACTACTACTACTACTACTACTACTACTACTACTACTACTACTACTACTACTACTACTACTACTACTACTACTACTACTACTACTACTACTACTACTACTACTACCACTAATAATAATAATAATAATAATAATAATAATAATAATTAACGATAATAATTTAACGATAATAATAATTTAATGATTTAACGCAGTCGCCTTCCACGGAACTTTCACATGATGATGATGATGATGATGATGATGATGATGATGATGATGATGATGATGATGATAATAATAATAATAATAATAATAATAATAATAATAATAATAATAATAATAATAATAATAATAATAATAATAATAAATAATGATAATAATGATAATAATAATAATAATAATAATACAGTGTAATGTCATGATTTGAAGTGGTTTAGCAGGTATTAGTCTGTGTGAAAACCACTACAATAATTGCTCTCAACATTTAATAACCCAGTTATCCTGGAGTTAGGCCCATGTATTTTAAGAAAACATTTAAATCTGACGATAATATTGTTTTATTGTCCTTCTCCACTCTGAGACACTGAGTCTGCGCGATCACAGCGTGTTTTCAGTGGCACCTAATAACTAAGAGAAGGCTTCTTACGATGCGTGCTGTGCAGGGGCGTTGCCAGGAATTTGATTGGAGGGGGGCGGAGGGTATAAACCTTTAAAAACTTTGAAAGTCTTAAAAACACATTAAATTTTTTACGGTAGTTTCATTTTTTTGGGGAGGGGGTCTATATACCGATATATACCCTCCCCCCGTCGATACGTCCCTGGTGCTGTGTTATATTCGAAAAATTTTCTGTGATTGTTTAATTGATAAGTTTTTTTGCGATCGATGGTATTCAATATTTCGCAACTGGTTTTTATCGAGTTCAGGCGTTTGACTGGAAGACAGGCAGACTTCTATAATATATTATAGTAATCGTCATGTTGTGTTCCGTCCACGTGACTCAGACTCTTCGGCCCGACCGAGTCAACCTTGACATGCTTGTATAGTATTTTAAGCGCCTATATAGAGAGTTCGCAATATTCTGTGGAAATTTCCGTACAGCTGCCTTAATACTGTTTTTGCGCTTCGACGGCAGAGAATAGGTGTGAAACAGGGCGCGATTTGTATAGGGGTGGAAGAGGGAATCTTCCCCTCCACTGCCCAACTACATCCCCCTACTGCTACATCCCTCCACTGCTACATTTCCCCAACAACTACACCCCCCTCCCCAGCTCGACATCCCCCACTGTTCCAGGTCACTGGGAGTGAAGATAGCTTAGTCCCACACCCGCGGACAATGGCAGTGTAGACGTTATCCTTTACTCCATTGATCCTGCCAATGACCGCTGGGCGTGAAAGTCGTAAAATAATCTGTTCAGCACCGTATGTATACTGGGGGCGGAAGATGGCAGAGTGGGTTACGTGCTGGAGCGTCAAGCTGACGGAGCGGGTTCAAGTCTCGTTAGTATAGGCGTGAATTTAGTTGCTGTGCGAACTGACAGGCGTCTTAAGCCATTCACAGCTTTTCAAGACGAATTATGACAACTTTTTTCGACGACTGCATGCTTTGAAAGCGAAAACATTGAATTAGCATTTGAAAAGTTGGAATATTCGCCTGAGAGAATTGATCTATAACTGGGTCGTGGCTAACTATATATGGTACTCAACCCCATCCTACGAGTTATACGTGGTTTTTTAAATACTGTCTTTAGAAACTAAAAATGGTCGAAGAGAAGAAGCCGATCGTCGTCGATTCGGTCTACGATCTGGATCCAAAGGATTCGTTTATTGAAGATTACTTGGTAAGCAAACAGTGATATTTTAGTTTTGCAAATAAGTTTTCTCTTTTAATTTGATTTCGTTAACTGATATTTCACGGCCGGTATAGCCCGAGCATCCAGCTTTCTAACAATATAGGACCCAGCGGCAACATGGACGCGTCTCCAACACCCACACAAGTCAAAAATACCCTAGCTTCGAGGGGAGTTGAATGGGAACTCCGAAGCGGAACGGTGTTCTGTACGAAAAAAGCCGAATTTTATCAAGTTCTCTCGACTATGCTCAATAGCACATAACGAGCAAAACAACGGCCAGAAGATCTGGACAAGTGAGATGCCTTTCCATTAGACGTATATTTCTCTGTCTATATGTCTAAACATTTATTTGATTCCAATACAAAATAGGGCCTCATATTCCATCAGTTAAAAACCTGTGGGTCGCGACCCCCACGGGGTCGAATGACGATTTGCCAGGGGTCTGGACAGACCTTCAGAAATATAGGGTTATCTCTTTTATTGTTATTGCCTTTTACCATTGGTAGTTACTAGTTGTTTTACTATATTGTTATTCGAGGATGTCTATAATAGAATAATAAATTTCAACATTTTAATTATTCTTTTTAGCACTTCAATAACAAAATAATTTTTCGGTTGGGGTCATATTCCATCAGTTAACGGTATCAAATGTCTTCGTATTATTGCCTGTAAGGCAATACCATCTGCGCAACAGGTCTTTCAAAGAGAAATGGCTCCTCATTGTTCGATGAATCTACAAATACACAATACAGTGAATTCGGTTTTTTTATATTTACGATTGTATGCTTTTTAAAACTAACTGTAGAGCGTGTATTCCCACTGTTGCTTTAGAATTATTCGAGTTAATTGTTGTTTACTATTCTATGTCTATATCTATATCGAGATCAGATCGAATAATGATGCATCAATTACGCTTTGCATTCTATTAATATCAGGGGCGTAGCCAGGAATGGGGGGGGTGTTTATAAATCTTTAAAAACTTTGAAAATCTTAAAAGCACATTAAAAATTTTAAGGTAGTCTGATTTCGGGGGTTGCCTACTATTCATACCGATATATCCCCCGTCGCTACGCCTTATAATTATGAAATATTTGAATAATATATAAATAGTTTAATTATTAAATATTATAACCAAATATATTATAATTAGGCCTATAATAGGCTACAATAATATCATGTAATAATTATAATTATTACATGATTGCCAACGCACGATAAGTCATTCACAAAGTCACAAAAACACTGAGTCAGAGAGTTCAGCAGTTCCTGAGAACGACCAAACTTGAGTTCTTCATTCCGCCAATATAATGCTAAATTGTAATGTATAGGTCAGGGCGTTATATGCTCGTTACCGGCCTTTTATTATAGGTCAGATCATTGTCGCATATACTGCACTGTATATATATATATATATATATATATATATATATATATATATATATATATATATATATATATATATATATTATGAAAAAGCGATTTCACGCCGAACAAAGGGTCACCCAGGCGGGTCCGGTGCATGTCGTGCTTCGACGATCAATCCCCGACCTATAAGCACAATCCGTTCGTTGGGCGTCAATAATTCTATAGCAGTTTCTGATCCGTATCTGATAAGATTCAGTGATGGCCGTCTGTGGACAAGCAATTGCTTCAATTTTTCACTCGATCGTCATTAACCGTGATTTACAAAAGAGCATATAGAAAATAGAAATGATCCGCACCGACAAAAGTTTTGCACCGACATGTCACATATCGCGGCTAATTGCAGCATATAGTGACATTTTGAAGCTATACACCTGTCACTACATCTACGACTTTTTAGAAAAAATCAATTCTAAGTGACAATTCGAAAGAAAACCGACACTTTTGACGTTCCTTTATATGTCAAAATGATTTAATCTGATTGCTGACTGGTTTTCAACGGCTCTTTTGTGTTATTTTGGGTTCAAATGCGTTTATAAATAGACGTTATTACGCCATTGTCGGGCATCGGTGCAACGCTAAAAATTCCATTCCGCCTGCTCGCGAATACAAGAAACTCTTTGTTAGACTCTCGCTTCGTGAGAAATGTCTTCGATTCCTTTGAGTAATAATCTTCGTCGCCTTATTATTTCAATGCGATGTGTCAGAGTTGAACGGGAACGCGAGTCTCGCGTGATATCGGGGCGTTCACTTTTAACGTCGGTCAAAACACACACACACACACACACACACACACACACACACACACACACACGCACGCACACAAGGAGTCTGTCTATTAATCCGTGTTGGGCACAGCAGTAAAACTAACTAATAGTATCTATTATCTTTCGAATTGCTCTCGGGCAAAATGTAATGGACTGTCTTTCCTTTAAATTAGGGCCTGTAGGCCTATAGGCCTAGTCTTCGGAGGAAAGATGCTATTCGGCACGTTCCAATATAACCTGGAGATAATCTGTTTTTAATTTGGCAATGTTGTCGGGGGATTGTGAATATAATATTATTGTCAGTGACTATATACACCAAAGAGATATCGCATGGGCCACGGGCTTATAGTCAGGATTCCAGAACAGGGCAAATTGCGCTGGTCCGGCTATAGGGGTGCTCTTGGCAGGGGCGTAGTCAGGAATTTGATTGGGGGATATAAATTTGGGGTATATATTGTTATATATTATATATGTTTTATATTATACTGTATTATATATAGGACGCGCCCAACGAGTCAAATGTGACATCAGTAACGTGGTTATTAACGTGGTTAATCCGTAACGTGGTTAATTACGATATTATTTGAATCTATTTCACTTGAATGTGGCTGCCCACGGAGAGAAAAACAGAGCGGGGAGAGGAAGGAGAGAGAGAGAGAGAGAGAGAGAGAGAGAGAGAGAGAGAGAGAGAGAGAGAGAGAGAGAGAGAGAGAGAGAAAGAAGAGAAAATTGCCTTGAATTGGAAGGGGTTCCGTTGACGGCCTTAATGCTAAAACAGACATGCATCAATCATTTAAACATCTAACGCCAAACCAAGTACTCGTTGTTCTCCGTCCACAGTACCGCGTACCTGGCGTCGCGTCGAGACGTTCCGTTCCACTCGTGTGCAAACTGTTTGTTCCGTGCAATGTATGCGTCGCAAACGCACGGAAAGGAATAGGCCTACTATTTTCGTCAGCGCACGACTTCATAATAGCTATGTTGTTTGCTTTGGCGCCAACGCAGAGATTTTACATATTCTCTCTCTCTCTCTCTCTCTCTCTCTCTCTCTCTCTCTCTCTCTCTCTCTCTCTCTCTCTCTCCGGTTGTCACCTGCCCTTATAGTGCGTTTAGTGCGGACAAACAGGCCTGTTTGCACATCTTTGTGTCTGTCTATTTGCATATACCGACTCTGATTTCTGCTAACTTAGATGGAAAATCGAGATAGATTAGTCCTTAGTTACAACACAATGTCCGAGTCATGTGAGCGGATATCGTGCGTGTGATTTTCCGGCAGTCAAAGATATTAAGTTCTTAAGTTCGAAAATCCCTTTAGCCTACTGCTGTATAGGGCCTACATAATTTTTAAATCCTGGAGCAGATACAGGCTAGCATAGAGATGACCCACAATCTTATAATTTGAAGATATAGGGTATTATAGGCCCTAAGTCATAAGTCTTAATCTGCTACAATAAAGTCCTAGTAAATACATCATTTGCCATCATTTTTATTACAGTATTACTGTAACTATGAAACGACAGATCGTTACAATTTGCTTGACACAGAACCGTATCATGGAATTAGATTCTTTTTTTGGGGGGTAGGGGTCACGTGATGTTTAATTCCACAATCTGTCTTGAACGTTCCACGTGGCTTAATGCATGCTGTCAAACATATTCTGTATATATTGTCCAATTCTTAATTTCTATGCCTTTTCTTACGTTGCGCAGCCATCTTGTTCTTGGTCTTTGTCGCCCTCAGGTACGGTCTTTCGTTTGAACTAAGATAACCAGTGGCCTTGCGTGACTTTCGGGGGTCCCCCGGAGAGCATCCTTGATATGGGGACCCCTATAGAATATGGGGACCCCTATAGGCTAATATAGATTACACAGTTCTAAAAATAAGGTTTACTCCCTAATTGAATTATTACTACTCACTTTGTAGCAGTAATATTGAAATAGTAGTAAAACGTAGAAATAAATCATTGTTTATAGTAAGTTGCAACCACTCTTCGAGGGCCCCCTTCTTCCGGGACCCGGCAGGGGTGGGCTTTCTGCAAATTGCCCCTCGCCGCCGGCCGGCCGCCCCCACCCACCCACGTTACGCCACCGATGTGTAGGCCTATACGGAACCTATTTTCTTTATGATGCTGGTCTTGTAATAAGATAATTGTGAATGTGTATATTTTTTAAAACTAAGATAACTGTTTTCCCCCGCAGCGGGACGAAGTCGCAGCTTCGAAGCGTCTTCTGGAGGAGCGCCGGGCCGCCGCCTCGGCCGCCGCCGTCAACGCCCGGTCGCCTCGGCGCAGTCCCCTGCTCATGGCCAGCATCGTCGCTGCGGCGGGGTTCGCTCTCAGCGTTCTGGCGTTTCTCCATCTCAGGAAATCCGACAACAGTCGCGACGAAGACTCCCTCGTCAAGGTTAACCCCTTAACCGTGTATTTAACTGTAACTCAATGTAAATTGGACGGATATATCCGGGGTACCCAGTTAAAGGGTTAACCGCCAATCTTCGTCGAAGATGCAAAATATACAAATGGCGTTTGTGCTGCGGTCGCCGATGTGGGTTGGGTCCACCCATGGGCTGGGCTGGGGTGGGGTGGGGGAGGGTCCACCCAGAATTTTCCGTTTTGGCCTATGGTCGATTGGGTTGGTTTTGAAAATAAATCCTTAGGCCTGCGAAGCGTTAAAATTTGAACATTTACGTCTTAGCTGTGCCTTTTGCTGTCTATATCTCTCCACTAAATTTTGATACACTTTATTTCTATGTAGGCCTATGGACCAAACGTGGCAATGTATAGGACCTATGGCTTATATAATCTTGTAAAGCACAATTTATAATTAATTAGGCCTAGTTCTATAAAAAATGGAAGTTACAAAAATTTTGTCTACAGGAATTTTTTTTCAAGAAGCACTTTATAAAAATTTTAGTATATATATATAGCACTTTATATGCTATATATATATATATATATATATATATATATATATATATATATATATATATATATATGCTAATAGGATGGCTTCCATAGATGCCATAGGTGCATGTATGTATTTTTTTATGCACTGGAATTGGGAGTTTGACCCTCTACTACAGCACATAGACATAGTGTGGGGGTCGGAAACCTTAAAACACTATTCAAACAGTGCGTAAGTATGTTGTATGTTATATGTTGTTGTAGTTTAGAACTTCCTTCCGAGGTTACAACGGTCACCTAATAGAACAGGAGGTTGTCAGTTCAGACATCAACAACATCGTCGAATATTACATCGACGCCTCACCCAACGAAAGACTCACTATCATAGACGACTTCAACAAGGTAGACCTATGCCACATTACAGTATATATATATATATGTTTATTTATTTATTCAGTTAGTTAGTTATAAGGTACTTGTATAAGGTACTTAACTCGGGATCTCTTAAGTCAATAAAATCAGTCACCATTGGCCATCACCTCACAAACTTTCCGAAAACAAATTAAAACTATTCTTTTCAAGAGAAATCTTATGGTGAAATCCTTACTATAGGCCTGCAATCTAACCGCCGCAAATCTTGCTATCATCCTCCGTAAAAATATTTTGGTGTGTGTGTGTGTGTGTGTACGTAATAAGCCTGTATAATAGACAACCAAGCACAATTTATAATTAATTAATTCGCTGAGTGACAGAAGCTAATGGAAGGCCTATTGTAAAGACGGATTCTATAGATATATAAAAATTTCAGCGAATTGAAGAATTTCTCTTACAAAAGCCACAGTTATTAACTTATTGTTAACCTTGTATAGCAATCTCCATTGCGTCAAATCTTGCAATCTGGCCGTCTCAATTTCGATATACGGCGCTCGTATGGTTTCCAATGACGAAACTGGAAGAGACAACCCTTCGACATATAGCCTATTTGTCTATTGCAGTCCTATAAATACAGTAGACTACAACGTACGGTGTATTATATTCAATGATGGAATCTATATTCAGATGCACGCCTATAAGTGCGGATGAGTGAATTAATTATGCGACGGGTGCGCCTTATTCTTTCCATCGCAGGACATTCAGGTCGTGAAGATCTCAAAGAAATCTGAGGACTTCTGTTATGTTTCCCAACTGAAGAAAGGATCTTACGTCAGACCCAGCGATCTTCTCTTTGGCACTCAGGTAACTGACATGCACTTCTCAAGTATACTACTACTACTACTACTACTACTACTACTACTACTACTACTACTACTACTACTACTACTACTACTACTACTACTACTACTACTACTAATAATAATAATAATAATAATAATAATAATAATAATAATAATAATAATAATGGTGATTATGACGATATTAATTGGCGTAGGCACGGGGCGACTGCCTATATGTTCTGGCTGGGTCCGGTCGTGAATTTAAATTTGGGATTAGTGCAAAACCGTTGAGTAATTTGGGGAATGGGTAGTATGATCGAAAAGGATACGTCAAAGTCGACAAGCCCCCTATTCTGGTGCCCTGGCTACGCCACTGGTGAAAATAATAATGATACTGGTGATGGGACTGATGATGATGATGATGATGATGATGATGATGATGATGATGATGATGATGATCAAGGACATAGCTAGGCATGGGCTTGGGAGGGCTTGAGCCACTCCAAACATGAAGGTAGCCCACCCAAATGAATTCAAACCCATATGGTGTTGCGGGCTCAAAAGTTTTGTTGGTGCAGTTAGTGCAGTCTTGAGTGATCTGCACCCATGGCTGTAAGTGCTCTATTTCGAACGCTGTAGAGCGAAATTGAGAAAGATATTATTGATTATTCTTGCAAAGGTAAAAGCAGTGAAGATGGAACAAGAGGAAAATGTGGATTTTGTCGGAGAATTTCTTCAAATCGATTAGATTTTTACATATCTAGGGCCTATATACCTTCTATTCAACAGACCTTCAATAGGCTTCTCTAACAGAGCGAATTAATTATAAAACTTGTTTTTGATGTCTATAAGACCTGTTGTATAGTGAACCAGATATCTTAAAACACGGCTCTTCCCCCTATCGCTTTACTAGCCATTCCACAAGATATTCGGCAGGACTTTCATTTAGTTGATGTCCCTCGTTCCCGTACAGTCAATGACATTAGTGTGCTGTACGAAGTGGCTGTAGGTGCTCTTATTTCGAACGCTGTAGATCGAAATTGAGAAAGATTTTATTGATTATTCTTGCAAGGTAAAAACAGTGAAGATGGAACAAGAGGAAAATGTGGATTTTGTCGGAGAATTTCTTCAAATAGATTAGATTTTTCGATATGAAGTCCCTATAAACCCTTTATTCAACAGTCCTTCAATTGGTTTCTCCCACACAGTGAATAACTATATTATAAAACTTGTTTTTGATGGCTATAAAACCTGTTGTGTAGGCCTATAATGAACCAGATATCTTAAAACATGCATGCATAACAAAACTGGCGATGACCGCCTGAGTGAAAACGTTGGATATTGCAGAGGTCTTCAAATTTTTCAGCCGCGGGCCACATTGCTGACCTTTGACGGCTCAACCACATGACAAGAAATTATAAACGTGTGGAACAATTTCTGATAATAACAGACTACTTATCGTTGAATTATGATGCAGTGCAATTATCAGTTGCATAAATGGTTTTTAACTACTAGATAAACGAACCTGATGCATTTATTACGTTAAACTTTGGTCCAAAGTAAAATAAGAAATCAGACAGACCTGTTGATACCAGACCTGTGATTTTATGTCTAAAATGCTCTAAAACACACGTAGGAGCATCTACGATTTCAAAAAAAACTTCGGGAGAATGGGCTGAGATGGCCGCGTGTAACGCGGCCGGGGAGGAACGCGGGAGAATGGGCTGAGAAGGAAGGAGTTGAATCTTGGGCTTCAGCCCCAAACATAAAATCCTGGCTACGTCACTGATGATGATCCAACGTATTCAAAGTGATCAGGTAAAATTCATAGAATGGGAAGCCGATAGTGGAATAAATAGGAGGGAAAATGGAGGAAAAGCCAGCTTTAAAGAGACGTGCTTTACTGACAATTATTAAATAGGCCTAAGTTGGATGCTGCGACAGAGACAGATGTTTTTGCATTGCATAAAAAAGCTCTCTTGCCGAATTCAAAATTGGTTCTGGGGGTCATCTATAGAACCTAATCTTATCTAGATCTAGGCTTTGTATAATGTTCCGAGTTATTTAGCCTGGAGTCCAGTTACTGGACCGCGCCAGTAGTTGGGTAATGTTTTACCAGCCAATCGAGGCGTAGTGTTTCTGGTGGCATATTTGCGTCCAACATATAACCGCCGAAGTGGCGTTTTACGAATGCAGATGTATTCACGCGGCGAGCAGCTTAATTATTTTCATTTAACGCATCTGATTTTTGCGCTTAAAATGGTAATCTGATACCGGATTGTTACTCTCTGCCGGTTGCGGGTTTGCCTTTCCTGCACTCGAACGCATAATATGCCATTTGACTGATCGGGCAACGACTCTAGGTTCGAACAGGGGTCGTCTGTATAGCAGAGGTCTCCTCCTCCTCCTCCTACGCCGAAAGAGAGGAGCAGTAATTAATACGAACGCTTTCAGGTTGGCGTATGCGTTGCGTTTGACCTTACGATAATTGAAATATTAAATATTTAAGCGGGTCCTCCTCTATCAAACACAAAAACTCGTCTGTCAATGTCAGACTCATGGAGGTCAGTATCCTTTGAACTGTCGTGGTCTCTGTCACTCAATCACACATTGATGGATTTGAGCAGTGGCGGTTCCGCGCTGGGGGGATGAGTGCATGGGGAATGGGGATGCATCCCCCACCGGACTTTTTCTCTTTTTTTCTGCTTGTTAAACCTATTTTTGGGTAAAAGTCTAAAAAACTACTTGGGGAAAAACGGCGGATGACCTTTTTTGCTTGTCAACTTATTTTTCGGTCGTAAAATTAGAGGGAAAAGTCCCTTTTGTCAGCCTTTTTCAACAAAGTTTATTGATGTTTTCCTTCTCTTTTTACCTCCACCCACCAACTTCCTATTAATTCATTTCATCCCCCACCCACTAAGAAATCCTGGAACCGCCACTGGATTTGGGAGGGATACGACTGAGTGGCAGTCGAAAAATTGGGGGTGGTTTAAGCTTAATCGGCGCTGAACGATCCTCAGTTGGAGTTCTAAATATTTTGCGATTTTTACCGACTTCGACACGTTCTTGGGCTACTCCGTAACGCATTCTGATTTTACGAGCGGCGTTTGACTTTTGGTGGCAGTTAACGTCTGCCTCGTGCCAACTGCCAACTGCCAACTAGAAAAAGCCACGATCGGACAATGGAAACTGCCAGTCAACTGCCATGGTGCCATGTTCATAAAAACGCCTCGACCCTACGGCTGACAATAACGAGGATTTTCAATGTTTCGCTGTATTAAACACGATAATTACGGCGTCGAATATTGAATACAGTTAGTTAGTTGCCTTGCCTGCCTCCTGCCTGCCTGTCTGTCTGCGTGTCTGTCTGCCTGATTTATAACTGATAAGAATCAGTTATAAATCACGCTCTGCTCTGTCTTGGCGGAACGATGGCTGAGTAGGCAACAAGGCGCGAAGGGTCAAGGTCGCGGTCCGAATCTGCGCACGTGACCCGCATCCGAAGTCAAGACGCTGGTCTGTTCGGTGCGCGCATTTTCTGGACCAGTTATTTTTGCCAAATCAACAACAACAACAACGCTGCGTGAAAAGAATGACGACTCTCTATGGCCCATGCACAGGGCTGACGGTAGACCATTTTCTTGTCACAAAATCTGCGCCTAGCCTACTGTGCTCGTGTCAACCATCACGATCACACGCCTCACGCATTATCATGGCAGTGGCGCAGCCAGAATGCCAGAACAGGGGTCACATTAGCATTTTATTGTAAAAAACCGGACCTTCAAAAGTATGGCCTTGACACATTCCCATATATTTTAGGCGCATAGCAATAAATAATTATGCACTTCTATGGCACCATTTCTAATATCAGAGGTAGGCCTATGATCGCCTATCAATCGATGGTACTTCAAATCCGTCAGCAAAAGACCAGGTCATTTCAGTCAGATGGAAACAGCAAGACAGACTATGGAGGAAGTGCTAATTGGAATTTGGAAGAGATGTGTTTGAAGCCTAGGTCTGAAAATACTCAGTTTATTGGAAGATCTGAAAACCAGATATAGAGAGAGAGAGAGAGAGAGAGAGTTTCAGATTTTTCGTCCAGAATTAGAAAAAACTGGGAGACCAGTTTTCAACAGAATTCTCTGTTCTACCGGCAGCCTGTGTAACTTCTGAAGAACAGGTTTAATAAGATAGGAATATGCAACCCCTACGACACCTGCTTTAGAAGAAAGGTGCTATAGAAATCCACGAGACTTTACTTCCTTACTTACTTACTTACTTACTTATCTCTTTGTGTTACGACAAACCGATTTGCTTTTAATCAGAACATGGTCCACAAGCGCTACCCACTACATACGTACTATGCATGCCTACGTGACGCTCTAAGACCCACTGTTAGAATACATAAATAGACCAGCTTAGAGGTGAAATTGACGCAAGAATAATTATTGCTTTAAAATTAGCAGCAACAGCTGCAACACAGTATAATTTATGCTTCGCGTATAATATATATGGCATTTTTATATCCTGTTTTTAGATCTGTTATCATTAGACAGGCGTGTAAATTAAGTGCAAAGTGTTCTGTTATCGATCTATATATCCTTGAAGTAGGATCATCTCTGGTCAATCTTGTTCGTGATCTTCCTTCTTTCTAATTTTAGAAAAATTTCAAAATTTATCGCCTTTAATTAAGTTGACGCATTTGAATCTAACAGAAACTCAGCCAAAGACTAGATAGGCCTACCTTTCTCATCGGCGTAGCGACGGAGGGTATATATATATATATATATATATATATATATATATATATATATATATATATATATATATATATATATATATATTAGCAAGAAATTAACAAGATTTTACTTACTTACTCCAACGTTATGTCTCCAAACTACTGAAACTGAGCAAACGCTATAGGGCTTACATGTTGGAGTGGGGCAACATATGATGAACAAATGCTGAGCCCACTCTAACAAATCAATGGAGAGAATCGGGCCCCAGTGGATCGCCATTTCTGAACCGAAACTCCAAAAATATGAAATTTCAAAAATATAAATTTCAGAAATAACAAGCATTGAGACTGGAAAATGTGTTAACTGGTATATGAAAATGTTAAAATATTGGGGGGGGACAAGTGCTGGGTCCCTGCCCGAATTATTGGGTTGGGGCCAGGGCCCACGGGCCCCTATGGATTGACGCCTATGAGGGATTAACGCGCTTATAGTTCAGCCTCTGCTGTGTGTGACGTTTCTATAGGCGGACAAGCAGTACGTGTCTCGCGTGTTTGAAACGTACGAAAGAGAAGAGGACCCGGCGATGGGACTGGGCGACAGAGGAGCTGAACTGTGTCGAGACATCCCAGTTCAATGGATCAGACCTGTGGACGACACGGAGTCTTACATATCGGCCGCGCTAAATACTTCACGGAATTTTGAAAGTTAGTCCGTCATTTGTTTGCCCCCTTTTTGAAAAAATTTTTTTGCCTAATTGATCGAAAGCGTTTTGAAAGTTATATATAGTGCTCAAATCGGCAGCTTTTCGCGAACTTGGCGAAATCCCCACCCAAAAACAGGCTGTCTCTGGTATGGCTCAAATGGCGTAGATACCCACCAAGGGCTGTTTTTTTTTTCTAATGCTTACGAAATGTGTTTATGTCTTGGTTTCAACTTACCTGCTTAGGGGTCGTCCATAAATAACGTCACGCGGTTGGGGGGTGGGGAGTCCGGCCATTTGTTACGGAGTGTGACGACGGGGGGGGGATCCGTAAATGTGACGTCGCGCAAACAAATAAATTAGGTCATGACCTTTGACCTGTTGGACTTGTCAGGGATATTTTGGCGATGAAAAAATACAAATTTCGAGAGGAAAAAATACAAGGATGTTGTTACGTCTTATTTTAGCGTGTCTCGCTTTTGATATGACGCGTTACGAGGGGGGGTAAAAAACTGCCAAAATCGCGTAACGCCATTTATGGACGTCCCCTTGTCAAGACTTTTCGGACGGAGAAAAGGGAGGTCGGCCCGTTGTGACGTCATATTTTAGGGGTCTGACGTTTTGTTACGTCGCGTTACGTGGGGAGGGGGTCAGAAAGTGCTAAAAATCGCGTGACGTAATTTATGGACGACCCCTTAGCTTAGTTACCCTTCAGGAAATACAGGTATGTATAATGTCTGTTACATTTAATACAATAATAAAAACACTGTTTGAATACAAAAAAACGGCCGAATATGTGCATGCCATAAATGACAACTACTGATTTTAAAAACACCTGACCCTCGAGCAATATAATAGTAATTAAAAATTTGTCCCATCATAAAATTTAATCGAGCACCCCAATTCTAAAGAATCTTAGAAAGAAGATTTCAGGCAACAATAATAATTATTAATTGAAATATTGCCAAACAATTACTAATTAATTAATTGGCGGTTGTTGCTGTTGTTGTTGTTGTTGTAGCATCACAGTCTTCGAATTCTGGGTCAAGGTCGCGTTCAAAGCGCAACATTCGCAACTGTCACATGAGCTGCTGTTATCAGGTCTGCTGCTGCACGGTGCACCATTTTACCTGGGAAAGAGTGGAACATTTCACCTGCAATCACATCTGCGACAGTTGCACTTCGGCGTACAAGAAAGTCGTCAGAAAGCTGTGTTAGACTGCGTCCTAGTGCAAGATGTCCGACCAGAGACTGGCCTGTGTTGCATACTGTATAAGTGTATATCTCTTTGCATCTTGATACTACAATGATTGGGCGAACAGTTGCACGAAGTAGAACCGATACTATATCTCAACTTGGCTTAAATTGAACATACAGTCGAAATGCGGACCATATTTCTAAAGCTAATCGGATTTTAGATATAACAATTAGAATAGTTACCGTATGTTTGGGAATTTGTGTGTGTGTGTGTGTGTGTTTAATTACTGTTAAATATTGGCTGGTACTGAAGAAGCACCAATGTCATCAATGGCTGTCCATTAATTACGTCAACAATTTTTGGCAAATGTGCCCCTTTTGAAATTAATTACAGTTCTAATAATTGTACAGTACTACTTTACACATCAGCGGTTCTTAAACCTTTTCAGGCCACGGACCGCCAATAACCTTTTCTTAAAGCTGGCGGACCACCAGCTTGAAAGGCCTACACAAAATAAATAAATAAATAAATAAATAAATAAATAAAATCCTAATCGTGTAATATTAATGTATTCACTGTAATATATATTAACGTATTCACAAATACAGTATGTAGGTAATTGTACTTGATTACAAATAAATGCATAAAGTATTTTAGGATCTTAAATAGTGGTGCTGCAAGCATTTCAACAATTGCCATGGGACTAGGGGAGTGCGACCACGATGGGGTGAAAATATTTTGGGATTTGTTTATTTTTTGACCTCTTAGTGCTTTCAACACTGCTTTGTTGACCACTGGCTGCCTGTGATGCCTATCAATTAAATTATTAACGTAAATTTCGATGAACAACTGTAAAGTAAAGTAAAATCTCGTGGATTTCTATAGCGCCTTGGAAAGCAGCACAACAGTAGCTGCTTATTCTTAGGCGCTCAGCCTCTCTTAAAATATCTATGGGGAAGGTATGTTATCAGCCAGGCAATAGTAAACGTCCAAAGGGCAGTGAGGCTAGGTTGTTACAGCTATGGAGGATATGATTTTATGAACTGTGGGCCAACCCTATGCCTTGCCTCTAAAAAGTGGGAACTCAGCCTAGATTTCACGCTTATGGATATAATATATCGTTACGAATCTATTTAAGCAGCAGTCCTAATTAGCACATAATAATAATGAAAGACTAATGCACGTCTAGCGAATGAAATGTAAAGATATTTCGTCGAAATCTTGCGCCAAAGGAATTACAACGGAAGTTTGGCCGTCGTAGTCTGGTTCCAACCGTTTCCTATGTTTGTAGTGAAGCAGATTGAAAATTAAAATCCTCTGCGAATTAATTAAGTGGATTTAATTTTAAATGCCTATTTAAAAATGCTATTCACCGTTTATCATCCGAGATGAATCTGCTAACAATGTCAAATAGGTTCGAAGTGTTTTATTTGTAATTTTGATTACATCAGTTATTGCTATCTTTCATTTGTACGATTATTTTATGTACTATTATAACTAGTATAAATAATAATAATAATATTATTAATAATATTATTATTATTATTATTATTAATATCAAGGTTTAGAGTGGTTCAGGAGGGTTTGCCATGTGGCAATAATATGCACTTATATAGGGCCATCTGCAATATTCGAATAAAAAAGATCAGGTCATGGTGAAATGAGCTTTTAGCGACCAACATTATTCCTTACGTTTTTTCGATAGCCCATCAATAAACAAGCAACTATTATTGGAGAATAATTCTCACTCAAAGTCATAAAGAAATGATAAGAAATGTCTTCAGCTAACTTGATTTTAAGCATACTTCTCTCCCAAAGTGGCTATGAAGTTCTTTGCAATGTCTTCTCGGCGAAATGTATTGTGATAAACGAAATTACGATTATGTATAACCACAGAAATTGTGTAAATCCATGCTGATTAATAGATTAAATGCTTGTATATATGCTGCCGAGCCGTCCAAGAGAATGCGAGCGCTGGGCAGTATATTTTCATCGCTGTGATTCTGCAGTTCATTGCGATTCAATGCTTTAACCAGAAAATGCTTTCCACTGTCACTTTCTATCCTGCCAGAGACCCAGTTTCCTTCTTGTCACTACCCATGATGGCATATTTTCCGGTGAAAGAACTCTGTTTAGGGTCTGTTCCAACTGCTATGGTTTTGCCGTTATCGTGCAAGCGTAAATAATAATTTAGGGTGCTAAAAGCCCATTTAAGAGATCAGTCAGAATCAGTGAAATCGACTGGAAGAAATGTGTTTTACTAGAAATTGCTCCGTTTGTTCAAGTATCTCTCATGGGCCTTCTTGACAAAGTGAGCTTTAATGTTTTGTTGACATATTTTTGCCACTGTCTATTTTATCAGAAAACTGAGAACAGCAGGGCTCCTGAGGCATTTGCTTTATAACTTTGCTTTATATATTTAGTCAGCATTTTATTTGTCTTGCTCGTTCATTTTGAGATACCAGTGTGTCCAGTTATTGTGTTCCAGAGTATTGGTTTGCCATTGTCATGTAGCTATATGCAGTAATCACAGCCTCTGAGTGATTCTCCAGAATAGGTGCTATACAAATATCGTGGCATTACATTAAGTTGCACTGCTGATGAGCGCGAGAATATTGCTTATTCAAACATCACCTTCTCTGGAAGTATTTAAGAAGCGACTGAAGACTTGGCTGTTTGAGATCAGCTATTCTGTTAAATCCTGACCTATATTATTCATGTACTATGTAATGTGTTCAAGTAGTCCTCCTGGGACAATTTACCACATGAATATTAACGTTCAATAGTAATAATAATAATAATTGCAGGAAACGTCAGAGGAGCGATGAACCAGACTTCGACCAGTCGCTTCCGATATCCAAAAGGATCAACCAGCTTCACATAAGGTAATCTCTACGATCGATCAAAGAAAAACTGGCAATTCGGGCAGCGCAGTAGTGCTAATTTCCTAAATTTCTAGAAAGTAACATAACTCCGAACCTCATGACTTGCTCTTATTTGGGGGGCCTTCTTATCAGAGATATTTTTACACCACCCCCTAAATCCCCCAAACACCCCTCCCCAAATTTGAGACTCACACCCCTCACAATATGAGCCTGTGATTACCTTTTTTTGCTTGTCAGGCTTTTTCAGCAAGGATGGTCCCCAAAATATACTGACACCCCCAATTTATAATCCTAGAAATAATCCTGCTTCTTATCTCATATTTACTGAAACCAATTCATAGTGTAGCCCTTTATATTAAGGGAGGTCTCTGGCTGTGAACCATATTGATGTTCTAAATAAACTTTATCGTATTTTGTTAGCATTAACACTGAAATTGAAAATTCTGAAAGCTTAAGGAACAGTGTATGCATTTCTTAGTTATGCTGGACTGGAAAATAGCTTGTCTTTTAGTAAGTAATTGAGTCTAAAGAGCTGATACAATCACAATCATTATTTTCAGTTTTGTTTGTTTGTATTTTCATTACTTTCTCTGGACTGAATTATAAAGTAAACCTCTTTAGTTCCATCATATTAATGCCTTTAGTCTATCAGTAGATAGATAATGCAATTCTTCATTTCAAGTTGCAGTCATTTAATACAGTTTTTCAGGCTATGGGTGCGGGGGATTGGTTGGTCTACCAATACCCTTCCCTGTGAAGGTTGGGTTGAACCCCCCAGAAAATCAGTCATTGTTTGCCGTGTTAGAAAAATGAAAATTTGTTTAAGACGGTTAATTTTGAATCAACTTCTAGAGCAAAATATTAGTAGTGATAACAATTTCAATTATTTACAGCCGACTGTCCTCTGATGTGAAATCACGTGAGTTAATTTTTGCACTTTTCACTTTTTTGCACAGACAGTCTTACAATGGAAGTAACAGCCATGAATCCAGCGATAACACCCTCTGGTCTGGTAACAACAATGTAAGTTTAGATTACCTGTAATATTATTTACTCTTTTTTGCCATAGTTTTTACAATCCACAAATTCCAGCAGCACAGATCAACAGGATTAAATACTTGAAGGTCATATAGTTAACTTTACACCCTTTGCAATAAAAAAAACAGTGTAGCTTGCTTTTTGCTGTGGGTACTTTATAGTGTGGTAATGAATTTCATTCAACCACAGTAATTTGCTGTGGGAGCGCTTCTGAGTGATTCTTCAGAAGAGGTGCTATATAAATATTTTGTTACATTACATTACATTACATTGTGTGGGCTGCCTTCCTCTTTCTGTTACTAGGATCATTGGAACAGCTTTCCCCAACAAGTAACAGCACCAGACCATGGTTTCGTCACAGGTCCGCACTCATCCGCAACCGATTTCCACTTACCGTTCAGTGCAACCACCCAAGATCCCGCATTCTACGACCCGCAGGCGTTCAGCCGCCTCGTGCCGGCCGACGACCCGCGCACGGCCGCGTACAGCGTCCCGGTCGAAGATCCGAACACGTCCCGATACGACCCGGAACTGTCGGAACTCGAAAATCCGTTCTACTACACCGCCAACGAATGTCTGTTCTACCTGCACATGGAGCGGCTGAGGCGGCAGAGAAACGTTTAAGATGAACGCCAGACGTGAACCTGTTGAACGCCTCGGCTGCAGCCGGGCGTTCAAAATATTCAACAGTTGGTGGCACATTGTGCATCGCGTGCTTGCATTTATTCTTCAGCAGAGTAAACTATTCAGTCTGACGAGTTACTTCTAGGCAAATGTAAAAATATCGATGTTACTACAAGTGTAAAATCATACTGTTTAGTGCTTTAGATAGATTACATAAAATGCTTAACGGTTTATTATCTTTGTGTTGATACGTTGAACAGTGCATGTCTAGTTAGAACACTAAATTATTTATGATGATAATTTTTTGCAAATTTTTCAAACCGGAATTTTATTATAACTGCTTACGGTATTTGATGGTGATGACTATTCGGTGCTGTACTTTGTAGCAGCTTCCTTTATGCTGAATTTTTTGTACTTGAAGATTTTAAAATTTCGATAATCTGGGTTTTTTTATTGAGTGTTTTATCACTTGGTTACATCAGCCTTTCTGTACACTAAGTGTGTTTCTTGAATAAAACTTGGTGGAGGTCAATACAATGTTTTATAGAACATTTCTAAGTTGTCTTATTTTAGTTTTCGCGTATTTGTGAAATTTTCAGCCAGCGAACACAGAAAATATGTTTTTTGTAGTTTTTTTAAATACTCAGGTAAATTATAGAGCTGCCGATAATAACAATTAATTAATCGATTAATCATTAAAAGTTTTAATCAATAAAATTTTCTATTAATGGTTTTTTAGTATTTAGGTTATTTATTTACTTCAATACTACTGTGTTTTGCTTATTAGATTTCGCTTGCGAACAGACTAGCTAAAATCAATAGGCCTTCGTAATTATTATTGGAAATAAATAAATTTAAAAAATTTCCGATTAATCGAATAAGAGAATTTTAATCAGTGACTAGATAAAATAGTAAATTCACATGCCTGCTTCATTTCGTGTAGTAAGATAGAATTTTTATATTATACATTTTAAGTGCAATTAGGTGTAGATTTCGGATTCAGGGCAGGTCTATCACTTGGCTAAACCAGGGAGTCTCTCTGGCTAAACGAAGCGTTTTACAAAATGATGAGTTATAAATGAAGAGAACGAAAGTGAAAGTCATCATAAGTGAGGTAAATCATAGATTTATTATTATATTAAAGTCTATTGGTAAAATGGATATTGTCCCCAATGAAGAATGGTCTTATTTTTCCAAGTTCAGAGGGTTTCAGTGACAATGGGCATTCCCCAAACTTCCGGGCGGTCCTATAATAAATGAATCGTGTAGTTAGGCGGTATTAAAGTTAAACATAGATAACGGTAAATTCGGTAATTACTAATTTACCCATACAAAATTCCACTAGTTTTCCATATACTATAAATAATTCAGAGGCAGCCATTGGTTCAACCGTTTAAACTGTAAGCCAAAGAGAACTTTATTTATAAAGGCAAGCGTTAGATTCAAATTCCGAAATTCGTAGAATAATTCACTTGGCGTAGTTCTGGTGTTGCTTGGTCCAGAAGGTGGTTACAATGATCGAGTCAGACGCGAGGGTATCACTTGGGAGGGTTTCTCCATGGCGAAGACTGAGAGCTCCACGTGGTTACGATTTGGTGATTCTTGACGAATGCGAGTCGGCAGTTCGCAGCGACCCGAAGTACCGATGTACTTATTGCGAAGGAATTTTGAAAGGTCCTCTTCAAAGTGGATGCGGTCACAGATTCTGCACGGAATGTTTCAACTACTGGTAAGCATTTATAGTGTTACCTCTTTCAGCAAGTATAGAGATTCTCACACAGGGCAGACCCTACTGAACCACTCTAGACTGCTATTACTACTACTACTACTACTACTACTACTACTACTACTACTACTACTACTACTACTACTACCACCACCACCACCACCACCATCATCATCATCATCATCATCATCATTATTATTATTATTATGGATAAAGATGACATCACACTATAACTTATCTTGTAGCTGAAAATATACTTAGAATTGCTAATGTACAAATGATAAGAATTCAGGCTAAATATATTTGAATTTGCTTTCTGAACCACTTTTAAATATTTTCCTTCTGGCTGCATTGTTACAATAAATGCATTGCTGTCATTATGTGTTTGGATAGTGTTAAAACAAAATGGACTTGTTCCAAGTGTCAGGCAGAATGCGACGACTCGGCATGTTCGGTCGTTCTGAATAATCTCTCATTTCCCGACAATGCTATGAAACGTGAATTGAACTCGCTTACTATTCGTTGCTGCTTCAAGGATTGTCCTTGGAAAGGTTGTTTCAAGGACTTTGAGGTAACTGTCCTCTTTACGATACCTTGAGTACAGTTGAAATCCAACAGAACTGTTTTACTATTACAATAATAAATATTACGATAATGTCCTTTGATTGCCAAATGTACATGCTGGTAAATCTAGTGGATTGTTCTTAAAGTCCCGAAGTATAAAACCAACTAAAATGTGAACCATATTTGAATTTGAGCTCAAATTTCTGTTAACAGCATTTCAGCAATATAATTCTGCTTAAACAAGAAGAGGGAGCTTTAGTAATGTTGTTGTGTGTGTGTGTATTTTTCTGCCTATCAGACAACTTGTCTTTGAATTACTTGTTTTTGGTTTCAATGTTTTTCTTATATAATTATATTTCTATTATGCAGAGTTGTCATTACAAATCGTGCAACTTCCGAACTCAAGACAGTTTATGTCCATTGTGTCAACAGTCATTGAAGTCTCATGGCCACGAGACAATGGTAATTATGAAATTTTTCTTTCAAACAGCGATTTTGCCAGATTTTTCCATTAGGCTGAAGCAGGTTGTTGCATTGAGGACCACATTTTCTACTTCTCAGTTGTACTGTACAGTATTTAGATCCATTGAATGCATGTACAGTGTAAATAAGAGCCGTTCTGCAAATGCTTTGTAGTCCCATTGTCACAGTTCAATAAATCTGGTTATATTCTATGGATTTGTTAGCTTAGAGCATTCTATATGTATGTAAAATTTAGATATCTAGGCAGTTGTTTATATTTCTCAATTCTTCGTTTCTGCCTGTCATTGACTATTAATCCTAGTTATTAAAAATGTGTATTGCAATATAGTATATGTGGTGATCGTATACAACAAGCCTTATGCTATAGAATTTGGGATAATCATTACAGTCAATTCCACATATACTCATTGATTGTGATTGGGAACTCTTGTGTACTGTTACTATTTAAGGATCACATTGTTTTCACGGTATTTATTGTATGTTCTTGTTTGTTTGATACATAGTGTGTGGATCCAGAAGCAATGTCACACTTTGTGTTGTGCATCGACAAACGCATAAGATTCATAGAAAACGAAGTTATCGGAGAGACTTTTCACGATCCCGAGACATCGGCGGCCGCAAATAGAAAGACAATTCGCGAAAGAATAGATGCTGTTGAAATACTAGTGGCAAACTTATCACGTGCAAGAGACTTCAATCAGCCAGAACACCGATCTGCGACGGGACTTCTCGGAGGAGGTCCAAGATCTCTACCACCTGCCTCAGACCATCAGGTTGGTCATTCCAAGGGTCTTACCGAGAATGACGCCACGGTACTGGCAAGCTGTTTAGAAAGGTTGCCGCTCTTTGAGCAAGTCATGGTAGTGCTGAACCGCGAAGTGGAAAAACTGACGATGGACATGGTTTCCGTCGAAAAACAGCGGCGCCTGGAGAGGGAAGCGATGGAAAAGAAAGTGGCACAGGTCGAAAGGGCGCTGACCTTGAAAGAAGTGGCGATTGCGGAGATGAGGAAAAAGATAGAAGAGATGGAAACGACGAGCTACGACGGAACGCTCGTCTGGAAGATTTCCGAGTTCAGTCGGAGACGACAGGAGGCAGTTTCCGGAAAAGTAACGAGCATCTATTCACCACCTTTTTACACCAGCAGAACAGGTGGGCACCTTACTCTAAAATCTGAACCGTCAAACTCTGCGCATTTGGCTTAAAACTTCGGGCGTAGCTGTTATGTAAACATATCCATGAAATTCATTGTACCCCTGGTTGTACTTAAATACCCTGAAGCAGCGATTGGTTTTCAGAATATTGGGGTTGGACTGCTTCCCCCACAAAATTTTCGTTCCCATCAGTCTTGGTGATCTGTCTTGACCAGTGCGTTTGGGGGGCCCAAACCCGGCACAAATTAAATTGTCTGAGAACACTTTGTGAATCTGGTCAAATATGAGAATGTTCAGTCTCCAGTGGTGCATTTATAATGTATCTCTTTTGTGATGTGCATTTCACAATGACTATGACTACTAAATTGAAATGGTAACCTGTGTGACTCTCAATGGAAAGTTTCGTAGTTTGAAGGAGATTTTGTGACATTTTATAGAAGCAATAGCAAAACCTATATAACAAAACCTATATACATATAGCTATATTCCTTCAGATATATCATCCTTTCTAAAAGTAGAAAATTTGCCTTCCTAATGATATCCAATGTCTTTTTCACTTTGGTTCTTTTAATGTTAGTTTATTCTCTTGTACGGAATCCGCAGATCAGCGTTATACTCATGAGCACCCGCATAAATTTTTTGAGGAGGAGGCAAAACACATTTTAACAAAATGGTCACGGCTAATATTATAGCAAGGTTTTCAAATTTCAATGTGAAATATTGGTATTTGCATTTTCCAGCGAAGGGGAGCAAGTGCCCCTCTTGCCCTAATGTGCGGGCGCCCATGGTTACGCTTCTATTGAAATTTTCTTGTCTAACAGATCATCAATGAAATTATTTGCTTATATATATTTCGATTTATGTGTTCAGGTTACAAGATGTGCGCGCGTATATATCTGAACGGAGACGGAGCGGGCAAAGGAAGTCACATTTCGCTTTTCTTCGTCGTCATGAGAGGCCACCACGATGCGCTTCTTAAATGGCCTTTCCGACAGAAAGTAACCTTCTCCTTCGTCGACCAAAACGGTCGCCAGAGTGCCTTTGATGCCTTCCGGCCCGATGCCACCAGCTCCTCGTTCAAGCGCCCCGCGTCGGAGATGAACATCGCCAGCGGCTGCCCGCTGTTCATGCCCCTGAGTCAACTGGACAGCGCCTCGAACGCTTACGTCAAGGACGACGCCGCTTTCGTCAGAGTCTCTGTAGATCACGATGATCTGCAGCGAGCAAATTGACTCTGTGTTTGAGTTATGCTCTTGCTGAGTTAAATTTTGACCTGCAGTGGCGCAGAAGCCAGCAATTTTGTTATAAAAACATAAAAACTCGCTATTCATACATTTTTGGACCTAACATATCAATCCTGCAGCTGTTATTTCAAGCAATCGTATAATTTTTTTATAAACAAGGCTTGGCAAAGCATAAAGAAATAAGCTGAATTTATGAGTTTTAGGAAAAGGCAGCTACTGATTGCATCTACTGTAGAAGTAATAATTTCTTTGGCTCAAGTGTTAACCCTTCATGGTCCATCTGGACCCACACGCTACAATCTGTGGTCAATTGCATTCGAGAGTTGAAACCTCTTTGAAAGAATAAGGAGGTTCGTGCTTGGGGCACACTGAGGAGACCTTGGGTTGTGTACCAAAGACATAGCCGGCCAGGGATAGATACTGGAGTAGCTCTGTGGTTAGAGATACGTAATTCGTATCTTTAGCATAGGGTTATAGATACGTAATTCGTATCTTTAGCATAGGGTTATAGATACGTAATTCGTATCTTTAGCATAAGGGTTATAGATACGTAATTCGGATCTTTAGCATAAGGGTTATAGATACGTCATTCGGAACGTATATTTAGACCATATGTTTTAATATCAAATTAGTAATAATTTAAATAAAGGGGCATGACTACCTACGGGTCTGCGCCCCCTTATAATATGCATGTAATGCTGTTTATCTGTCAAATATTCATATAGTCATCACGCGACGCCGTCTGTCTCTTTTCGGTCAGGTGGCGCACCAGGACAACAACATTCTAACCCTCCCGCGTCAGCAGGTGGGCGATGGTGTGTCCCAATGTTTTATCCAGGCCCGTTAGAGGGAGATCCTATATGGCGACAACCTGACGTCAACATTGTAGGGGATGGAATATTTTTAATCTTATAAGTAATACATTTATAACTAAGACCCCAAATAATATAACAATATGTTAGGTATGGGTGAATCATTGTAAAATAAATGCTTAAAAGTGCTTTTTTATTAATAAATTTCATTATATGCCTATATGATTCGAACAGACCATTATACTGAAGAGAGAGAAAGAGAGGCCTTTTAAGCGGTCAACTGGCGTCTCTTCCAGTGATGGCCCCACTCGTCATCGTCCACCGCTCTCCGGTCAGTCGACCCCAATACTGTTCCTGTTATTAAGACAGACGACGAAGAAAAGCGACAACAATCGAAATTTTTCAAAGAAATCGACGAAGCGAAGAAGAGGAGAAACCTGTCAACGGAAATTCTAATCGATCGTCAGTTTCCACTAAACACTCAATCAAACCTAAAACCTACGCAGTGGCGTCGCCAGGAATTTTGTGTTAGGAGAAGGGGCTTGAGTGCCAGATTCTTTACCCCAACACCACACACACACACACACACACACACACACACACACACACACACAAAGGATTTGCGCGAATCTGGAAGGTTGTCTGAGGGCAGGTTGGGTGGGTGGGGGGCATTTGCCGCCATTTACTCCCCGTGGCGACGATATTTTTTAAAACTTGCCCTTCACAAAAAATAGAAAATCCAACAATTTGGGGTGGATTAGTTCTCAAGAGTGGTCTACAGTCATGTGCAGTACATTATTATCCAACACTGCTCACGCAACTGTAATTATTATTGTACGTCATAACTGTCTATTCTGCGCACATTGGAAGGCTTCGAACACCGGTAATCCACAGTCCTCATGGATTTGGTGAAGCCAAGTGATTGGTGGTCTGCCTCGTGGACGAATCCATCCTGACATCTTAATGTCTCTGTCTCGAAGTGGCGCTGCTAGTTGAAGTGCAGCTGAGGCAGGTACTGCTGGTGGGAGTCTTGTGACGTGCCCCAAAGAGGAGTCGCGAATTGTACAATTAGTAGGAAAAACTTTCTTTTTGCTCGTCAGCCTTTTTACGGTTAAGGGGCCTCAATCATGGACACACACCGCCCCCAAAATAACGCTAAGCCAAACTAATTTTAAGTTTATAATTGTATTATTGTATTTTAGAGGCCTAATGAACTATTTTTATATAGCCGTAAGCATTGGGGCGTTACCAGCCGAACATTCCGAAAATCCTGACAAACAAATATAGGTCGTCGCTTATTTTTCCTTACTTAAATTAGTTAAACCTACATAGTCAGTATATGAGGGCAGTTTTCAGTTGCTCCTTAGGCCTAATTCTTTCTTTTCCCTACCTTAGATCCGATTTCGGCGTCCATCATGGGCGTCCGCAGAAATTTATGAATGGGGTGCAAAACAAGGTCTTGTGACGAAAGAAACAAGTAATTTTACTTTTTTCATAACGCCTCAATTTTTCCATGGGGTGCAATTTCTTTTCCGGACGCCCATGGCGCCCATCCATCCATCCGCAGAATAATAATACGGTATAAAAATTTTTGGTCGGCCGAGCATGTGACTCCTAAGCCAGCCCCCCGCCCCTGGCTACTCCACTGGCCGTAAGCCTAGCATAACCAAAGACACTATTATATTTAAATATAAATTTTTATATTTATAATTTTATTTAAATATAAATTTTTATATTTATATTTATATTTATAAAAATTTTATATTTATATTTATATTTATATTTATATTTATATTTATATTTATATTTATATTAATTTTTATATTTATATTTAAATTTTTATATTTATATTTATATTTATATTTATATTTATATTTATATTTATATTTATATTTATATTTTATATTTATATTTATATTTAAATATAAATTTTTATATTTTTTATATTTATATTTATATTTATATTTATATTTATATTTAAATATTTATATTTATATTTATATTTATATTTATATTTATATTTATATTTATATTTATATTTATATTTTATATTTATATTTATATTTATATTTAAATTTTTATATTTATATTTATATTTATATTTATATTTATATTTATATTTATATTTAAATTTAAATTTTTATATTTATATTTATATATTTATATTTATATTTTTATATTTATATTTATATTTATATTTATATTTATATTTAAATATAAATTAAATATAATATTTATATTTATATTTATATTTATAAATATAAATATATATTATATTTAATATTTATATTTAAATATATAAATATAAATATAAATATAAATATATAATATAAATATAAAAATTTATATTTAAATATAAATATAAATATAAATATAAATATAAATATTTATAAATATTTATATTTATATTTATATATAAATATAAATATATATATTTATATAAATATAAATATAAATATTTATATATAAATTAAATATTTATATTTAAATTTAAATTTATATTTAAATTAAATATAAATATAAATATTTATATTTATATATAAATTTAAATATAAATATAAATATAAATATTTATATAAATATAAATATAAATATAAATAATTTATATTTAAATATTATATTTATATATAAATATAAATATTTATATAAATATAAATATATATATATATTTATATTTATATTTATATTTAAATATAAATATAAATATAAATATATATTTAAATTTATATTTAAATATATATTTAAAATTTATAAAAATATAAATATAAATATAAATATAAATATAAATATAAATATAAATATAAATATAAATATATATATAAAATATATATATAAATATATTTATATTTAATTTATAAATATATTTATATTTATATATATATATTTAAATATAAATATTTATATTTATATTTATATTTATATTTATATTTATATATATATAAATATAAATATTAATATTTATATTTATATTTATATTTATATATTATATTTAAATATAAATTTATATATATATTTATATTTATATTTAATATTTAATAATTATAAATATAATAAATTTAATAATTTATATTTATATTTAAATTAAATTTATTTTATATTTATATTTATATTTATATTTAAAATTTATTTTTATATTTATATTTAAATTTAAATTTATATTTATATATAAATATAACTAAATATATTTATATTTATATTTATATTTATATTTATATTTAAATATATATTTTTATATTTATATTTATATTTATATTTATAATTAAATATATATTTATATTTATATTTATATTTATATTTATTTATATTTATATATAAATTTTTATATTTATATTTATATTAAATATAAATACGGGTTATATTTATATTTATATTTATATATATAAATTTATATTTATATATAAATATTTAACAATATTTATATTTATATTTATATTTAAATATAAATATAAATATTTATATTATAATATAATATTTATATTTATATTTATAATTAAATATTTAATAATTATATTTATATTTATATTTATAATTTAGATTTATAAGTATATTTATATTTATATTTATATTTAAATTTAAATTTAAAAAAATATTTAAATATAAATTATATTTATATTTATATTTATATTTATATTTAAATTTATATTATAATATTTATATTTATATAAATATATATTATATTTATATTATACTATATATAAATATTTATATTTATAACAATATTTATATTCAGGTTATAAATTTTTATTTAATTTTTATATAAATTTATATATTAAATTTATATTTATATTTAAATTTATATTTATATTTATATTTATATTTATATTTAAATATATATATTTATATTTTATATTTATATTTATATTTAAATATATAATTATATTTATAATATAAATTATATTTATATTTAAATTTAAATATAAATTTAAATTTATATATTATATTTATATTTAAATATATATTTATATTTAAATTTAAATATATATTTATATTTAAATTTATATTTATATTTATATTTATATTTATATTTATATTTATATTTATATTTATATTTAAATTTATATAATTTATATTTTTATATTTATATTTATATTTAAATATTTATTTTTATATTTATATTTATATTTATATTTATATTTATATTATATATTTATATTTATATTTATATTTATATTTATATTTTAATATTTATATTTATATTTATATTTATATTTATATTTAAATTTAAATATTTATATTTATATTTATATTTATATTTATATTTATATTTAAATTTAAATATTTATATTTATATTTATATTTATATTTATATTTATATTTATATTTATATTTATATAAATATTTTTATATTTATATTTATATTTTTATATTTATATTATATATTTATATTTATATTTATATTTATATTTAATATTTATATTTATATTTATATTTATATTTATATTTATATTTATATTTATTTTTTTATATTTATATTTATATTTATATTTATATTTAAATTTATTTTATATTTATATTTATATTTTATATTTATATTTATATTTAAATATTTAATTTTATTTTATTTATATTTTATATTTATATTTAAATATTTATATTTATATTTATATTTATATTTATATTTATATTTATATTTAAATATATATATATATTTATATTTATATTTATATTTATATTTATATTTATATTTATATTTATATTTATATTTATATTTATATTTATTTTTATATTTAAATTTAAATTTTTATTTATTTTATATTTATATTTATATTTATATTTAAATTTAAATATTATATATATTTATATTTATATTTATATTTATATTTATATTTAAATTTTTATTTTTATATTTTATATTTATATTTATATTTATATTTATATTTAAATATAAATATTTATATTTATATTTATATTTATATTTATATTTATATTTATATTTATATTTAAATATTTATATTTATATTTATATTTATATTTATATTTATATTTAAATATTTAATTTTTATATTTATATTTATATTTATATTTATATTTATATTTATATTTAAATATAAATTTTTATATTTATATTTATATTTATATTTATATTTAAATTTATATTTAAATATTTATATTTATTTTTATATTATATTTTATATTTATATTTATATTTATTTATATTTAAATATTTATATTTATATTTATATTTATATTTATATTTATATTTATATTTATATTTATATTTATATTTATATTTATATTTATATTTATATTTATTTATATTTATATATTTATATTTATATTTATATTTTATATATATATTTTTATATTTATATTTATATTTATATTTATATTTATTTTTATATTTATATATATATTTATATTTATATTTATATTTATATTTATATTTATATTTATATTTAAATTTAAATTTATATTTATATTTATATTTATATTTATATTTATATTTAAATATAAATTTTTATATTTATTTATTTATATTTATATTTATATTTATATTTATATTTATATTTATATTTATATTTAAATTTAAATTTTTATTTTTATATTTATATTTATATTTATATTTATTATATTTAAATTTAAATATTTATATTTATATATATATTTATATATATTTATATTTATATTTATATTTATATTTATATTTATATTTATATTTATATTTATATTTATATTTAAATATTTATATTTATATTTATATTTATATTTATATTTAAATTTAAATATTTATATTTATATTTATATTTATATTTATATTTATATTTATATTTAAATATTTATATTTTATTTTTTTATTTATATTTAAATTTAAATATTTATATTTATATTTATATTTATATTTTTATATTTAAATTTATAAATATTTATATTTATTTATATTTATATTTATATTTATATTTATATTTATATTTATATTTATATTTAAATTAAATATTTATATTTATATTTATATTTATATTTATATTTATATTTAAATATAAATTTTATATTTATTTATATTTATATTTATTTTTATTTTATATTTATATTTATATTTAAATTTAAATATTTATATTTATATTTATATTTATATTATATATAAATATAAATATTTATATTATAAATATAAATATAATATTTATATTTATATTTATATTTATATATATTTAAATATAAATATAAATATAAATATAATATTTATATTTATATATAAATATATATATATTTATATAATATAAATATTTAAATATATATTATATATAAATTAAATATAAATATAAATATTTATATTTAAATATAAATATAAATTTATATTTAAATTATTTAATTATATTTATATTTAAATTTATATTTATATTTATATTTATATATATAATTTATAATTTAAATATTTATATTTATATTTTATAATATATTTATAAATATAAATATAAATATATATTTATATATATTTATATTTATATTTATATTTATATTTAAATATAAATATAAATATATTTATATTTATATTTATATTTATATTTATATATATATATATATTTATATTTATATTTAAATTTATATTTAAATATATATTTATATTTATATTTATATTTATATATATATATTTATATTTATATTTATATTTATATTTATATTTATATTTATATATAAATTTATATTTATATTTATATTTATATTTTATATTTAAATATAAATATTTATATTTATATATATTATATTTATATTTATATATTTATATTTATATTTATATTTATATTATATATATATTATATTTATATTTATATTTATATTTATATTTATATTTATATTTATATATTTATATTTATATTTATATTTATATTTATATTTATATTTATATTTATATTTATATTTATATTTATATTTATATTTTATATTATATTTATATTTATATTTATATTTATATTTATATTTATATTTATATTTATTATATATTATATATATATATTATATTTATATTTAAATTTATATTTATATTTTATTTATATTTATATATAAACTATATTTAATTTATATTTATATTTATATTTATATTTATATTTATATTTATATTTATATTTATATATATATATTTATATATTTATATTTATATTTTATATTTATATTTATATTTATATTTATATTTATATTTATATTTATATTTATATTTATATTTAAATTTATATATTTATATTTATATTTATATTTATATTTATATTTATATTTATATTTATATTTTTATATTTATATTTATATTTATATTTATATTTAAATTTTATATTTATTTATATTTATATTTATATTTATATTTATATTTATATTTATATAAATTTATATTTATATTTATATTTATATTTATATTTATATTTATATATATATTTATATTTATATTTATATTTATATTATTTATATTTATATTTATATTTATTTATATTTATATTTATATTTTTAAATATTTATATAAATATTTATATTTATATTTATATTTATATTTATATTTATATTTAAATTTAAATATTAATTTATATTTATATTTATATTTATATTTATATATAAATTTTTATATTTATATTTATATTTTATATATTTTATATTTATATTTATATTTATATATATTTATATTTTTATATTTATATATATTTATATTTATAAATTTTTATATTTATATTTATATTTATATTTATATTTATATTTATATTTATATTTATTTTATATTTATTTAATATTTATATTTATATTTATATTTATATTTATATTTATATTTAAATATAAATATTTATATTTATATTTATATTTATATTTAAATTTATATTATATATTTATATTTATATTTATATTTATATTTATATTTATTTTTATATATATTTATATTTATATTTATATTTATATTTATATTTATATTTATATTAAATATATATATTTATATTTATATTTATATTTATATTTATATTTATATTTATATTTATATTTATATTTATATTTATATTTATATTTATATTTATATTTAAATATTTATATTTATATTTATATTTATATTTATATTTTATATTTATATTTATATTTATTTATTATATTTATATTTATATTTTATATTTATATTTATATTTAAATATAAATTTTTATATTTATATTTATATTTATATTTATATTTATATTTATATTTTTATATTTATATTTATTTTTATTTATATTTATATTTATATTTATATTTTTATATTTATATTATATTTATATTTATATTTATATTTATATTTATATTTATATTTATATTTATATTTATATTTATATTTATATTTATATTTATATTTATATTTATATTTATATTTATATTTATATTTATATTTATATTTAAATTTATATTTATATTTTATATTTATATTTATATTTATATTTATATTTATATTTATATTTTATATTTATATTTATATTTATATTTATATATTTTTATTTTATATTTATATTTATATATTTATATTTATTATTTATATTTATATTTATTTATATTTATATTTATATATTTTATATTTATTTATATTATTTATATTTATTTATATTTATATTTATATTTATATATATATATTTATATTTATATTTATATTTATATTTATATTTATATTTATTTATTTTATATTTATATTTATATTTTTTTATTTTATATTTATATTTATATTTATTTATATTTATATTTATATTTTTATATTTATATTTATATATTTATATTTATATTTATATTTATATTTATATATATTTATATTTATTTTATATTTATATTTATATTTATATTTATATTTATATATTTATATTTATATTTATATTATATTTATTATATATTTATATTTATATTTATATTTATATTTATTTATATATTTATATTTATATTTATATTTTTATATTTATATTTATATTTATATTTATATTTATATTTATATTTATATTTATATTTATAAATATTTATATTTATATTTATTTTTATATTTATATTTATATTTATATTTATATTTATATTTATATTTATTTATATTTATATTTATATTTATATTTATATTTTATATTTATATTTATATATATATTTTATATTTATATTTATATTTATATTTATATTTATATTTATATATATTTTTTATATTTATATTTATATTTATATTTATATTTATATTTATATTTATATTTATATTTAAATTTTTATATTTATATTTATATTTATATTTATATTTTTATATTTATATTTATATTTATATTTATATTTATATTTATATTTTATATTTATATTTATATTTATATTATATTATATATTTATATTTATATTTATATTTATATTTATATTTATATTTATATTTATATTTATATTTATATTTATATTTAAATTTAAATTTAAATATTTATATTTATATTTATATTTATATTTATATTTATATTTATATTTATTTATATTTAAATTTATATTTTTATATTTATATTTATATTTATATTTTTATATTTATATTTATATATTTATATTTATATTTATATTTATATTTATATTTATATTTATATTTATATTTATATTTATATTTAAATTTATATATTTATATTTATATTTATATTTATATTTATATTTATATTTATATTTATATTTATATTTATATTTATATTTATATTTATATTTATATTTATATATATTTTTATATTTATATTTATATTTATTTTTATATTATATTTAAATTTATTTTATATTTATATTTATATTTATATTTATATTTATATTTATATTTATATTTATATTTATAAATTTAAATTTTTATATTTATATTTATATTTATATTTATATAAATTTTTATATTTATATTTATATTATATTTTATATTTATATTTATATTTATATTTATATTTATAATATATTTATATTATATTTATATTTATATTTATATTTATATTTATATTTAAATATTTATATTTATATTTATTTATTTTATATTTATATTTATATTTATATATTTTATATTTATATTTATATTTATATTTATTTAAATATTTATATTTATATTTATATTTATATTTATATTTATATTTATATTTATATTTATATTTATATTTATATTTATATTTATATTTATATTTATATATTTATATTTATATTTATTTATATATATATATATATTTATATTTATATTTATATTTATATTTTATTTATATTTATATTTATATTTATTTATATTTATATTTATATTTATATTTATATTTTTATTTATATTTATATTTATATTTAATTTTTATATTTTATTTATATTTATATTTATATAAATATTTATATTTATATTTATTTTATATTTATATTTATATTTATATTTATATTTATTTAATATTTATATTTATATTTATATTTATATTTATATTTATATTTATATATTATATTTATATTTATATTTATATTTATATATATTTATATTTATATTTATATATATATATTTATATATTTATTTATATTTATATATTTATATTTATATTTATATTTATATTTATATTTATATTTATATATATATTTATATTTATTTATTTATATTTATATTTATATATATATTTATTTTTATTTATATTTTATTTATATTTATATTTATATTTATATTTATATTTATATTTTTATATTTATATTTATATTTATATTTATATTTATATTTATATTTATATTTATATTTATATTTATATTTATATTTATTTTATATTTTATATTTATATTTATATTTATTATTTTTATATTTATATTTATATTTATTTATATTTATATTTATATTTATATTTATATTTTATATTTATATTTATATATTTATATTTATATTTATATTTATATTTATATTTATATTTATTTTATATTTATATTTAAATTTTTATTTATATTTATATTTATATTTATATTTATATTTATATTTATATTTATATTTATATTTATATTTATATTTATATTTATATTTATATTTATATTTATATTTATATTTATATTTATATTTATATTTATATTTATATTTAAATTTAAATTTATATTTATATTTATATTTATATTTATATTTATATTTAAATATATATTTATATAAAGTTTTTATATTTTACTACTATATTTATATTTATACTATATTTATATACTTTATATACTATATTAACTATAACTATATTTATATTACTATTTATATTTCAACATTTATTTTCTAACAACTATTTCTTATTTACATTTTAATATTTAACTAATAAATATCTCTTCAATAATATATTTAAATTTATCTCTATATTTAATGGTTATCGTTATATTCTATATTTTTAGTATTAATGGAGAATATTTTATCTCCTTTATATTTATCAACATTAATTCTCTAACAACTTCCTTCTTTATATTTAATTTATTTTAATCTTAACTAATAAATATCTTTCAACAAAAAGCGGTTTATAATTAAATTAGTATTCAGGACCTATTTATTGTTCATTATATTTAAGTTATAGTTATTATATATGGCAACAACGTCGCTAATGACGCTAAACTACAACAGCTGACTACTACTACTACAGTTTTGAATCAACAATAAAACAAGAGTCCTGCAAAACACAGTGACTCTATCAAATAGTTCCTGATAACCACAACCGTACGATTTCGCTTCGATACGATTATAAATATGTAATTCAACAGTTTAAATAAACAAGAAAACAATCTTCAATCGTCGCACTCTTCCGATCGACCTTCGCCTTCGCCGCGTTCCATCGACCTCGTTTCAAAACACCAACCGTCGACGCTTTTCGTCGTCCACGCTCGTCAACTGCCGAAACGACGTCTTCTTATTCGCTGAAACGATACATAGAAGCAAGCACACACATAGTTAACTTATGCATCAATCTATGCTAACTATGCTTAGTAAGACGCGAACTTGTTACCATTACAATATCAATGTAAATCAATGGATGCTAAAGATAGTGGCTGAATAAGGCGCTTGAATTCGATCTATAACATGACGAAATAACTTTCAAATATTTATCACGGGTTTATATTTATATTTGCCATATTTATATATGCCAGCCATATTTATATTTGCCAGCCAGCACGGGTGCCAGCCAGCATATTTATATTTATATTTATGCCAGCCATTTTAAAGCCAGCACATTTTTCAGCCAGCACGGGTATAGCCAGCACGGGTATTTAAGCCAGCACGGTGCCAGCCATTTATATTTATATTTATATTTATATTTATATGCCAGCCAGCACGGGTGCCAGCCAGCATATTTGCCATTTATATTTATATTTACAACAACAACAACAAATTTAAATATTTATATTTATATTTATATTTATATTTATATTTATATTTAAATACTACTTTTTATATTTATATTTACTTATATATTTATATTTATATTTATATTACTGCTATACTAAATAATAATACTATATAATATTATATTTATATAATAATAATATATAATATAAATAATTATAATATATTTAGATTGGAAGTCTTTTAGGACAGTATGAGCCACTGTTAAGAAAAAAGAGCACTTTATATAAAAATTTAGCATTTATATTTATTTATATTTACTACTACTACTACTACTACTACTATTTATATTTATACTTACTACTACTATATTTATAATAATATTATTATTTAAAATTAATTTATTGAAGTTTTTGGGACATTGTGAGACACTGTTGAGAAAAATTTTTTATAGTTTATATTTAAAAACGAGCACGCGCCGTATATTTAAAGAGCATATACTACTTATACTACTACTACTATATTTATACTACTATTTATATATTATATTTAAATATTTATATTTATAATTATATTTATATTTTATATATATATTTATATTTATATTTATATTTATATTTATATTTATATTTATATTTATATTTTGTATTTATATTTATATTTATATTTAAATAAATTTATATTTAATTTAAATTTTTTTATATTTTTATTTATATTTATATATAAATTTTTATATTTATTTATTTATATTTATATTTATATTTAAATTTAAATATAAATTTTTATATTTATATTTATATTTATATTTATATTTATATTTATTTTTATATAATTTTATATTTATATTTATATAAATATTTATATTTATATTTATATTTATATTTATATTTATATTTATATTTATATTTATATTTTATATTTATATTTATATTTATATTTATATTTATATTTATATTTATATTTATATTTATATTTAAATATTTATATTTATATTTATATTTATATTTATATTTATATTTATATTTATATTTATATTTATATTTATATTTATATTTATATTTATATTTATATTTAAATATAAATTTTTATATTTATATTTATATTTATATTTATATTTATATTTTATATTTTATATTTAAATTTATATAAATTTTTATATTTATATATTTATATTTATATTTATATTTATATTTATATTTAAATATAAATTTTTATATTTATATTTATATTTATATTTATATTTATATTTATATTTAAATATAAATTTTTATATTTATATTTATATTTATATTTATATTTATATTTATATTTATCTTTATATTTATATTTAAATAAAAAATTTTATATTTAAATTTATATTTATATTTATATTTATATTTATATTTATATTTATATTTATATTTATATTTATATTTATATTTATATTTAAATATAAATTTTTATGTTTATATTTATATTTATATTTATATTTATATTTTAGTTATCTGCATGTTTCCTGGTTGAGGTTGTCTCCCAGTGAATTCATTAAGGTATATTTATTTATTTATTTACTAGATTGTTTATCTGCATGTTTTCTGGTTGAGCTTGGTTCCCAGGGAATTCGTTTATAAGTTATACTCTTATTTATTTTATAGGTTAGTTATCTGCATGTTTCCTGGTTGAGCTTGTCTCCCAGTGAATTCGTTTACGTATATTTATTTATTAGATTAGTAATCTGCATGTTTCCTGGTTGAGCTTGTCTCCCAGTGGATTCGTTTAGGTATATTTATTTATTTATTTTCTAGTTACGTTATCTGCATGTTTGCTGGTTGAGCTTGTCTTCCAGTGAATTCGTTTAGGTATATTTATTTATTTATTAGATTAGTTATCTGCATGTTTCCTGGTTGAGCTTGTCTCCCATTGAATTCGCTTAGGTATATTTATTTATTTACTAGATTAGTTATCTGCATGTTTCCTGGTTGAAATTTTCTCCCAGTAGATTCGTTTAGATATATTTGTATTTTTTTTCTAGTTAATTATCTGCTTGTTTTTTGGTTGAGCTTGGTTCCCAGGGAATTCGTTTATAAGTTATACTTTTATTTATTTACTATATTAGTTATCTACATGTTTCCTGGTTGAGCTTGTCTCCCAGTGAATTCGTTTAGATATATTTGTATTTATTTTCTAGTTAGTTATCTGCATGTTTCCTGGTTGAGCTTGTCTCCCAGTGAAATCGTTTACGTATATTTATTTATTAGATTAGTTATCTGCATGTTTCCTGGTTGAGCTTGTCTCCCAGTGGATTCGTTTAGGTATATTTATTTATTTATTTTCTAGTTACGTTATCTGCATGTTTGCTGGTTGAGCTTGTCTTCCAGTGAATTCGTTTAGGTAGTTATTTATTTACTAGAGTAGTTATCTGCATATTTCCTGGTTGAGCTTGTCTCCCAGTGAATTCGTTTAGGTATAGTTATTTATTTATTTACTAGATTAGTTATCTGCATGTTTCCTGGTTGAGCTTGTCTCCCAGTGAATTCGTTTAGGTATATTTATTTATTTATTTATTAGATTAGTTATCTGCATGTTTCCTGGTTGAGCTTGTCTCCCAGTGAATTCGTTTAAGTATATTTATTTATTTATTTTCAAGATTAGTTATCTGCATGTTTCCTGGTTGAGCTTGTCTCCCAGTGAATTCGTTTAAGTATATTTATTTATTTATTTACTAGATTAGTTATCTGCATGTTTCCTGGTTGAGATTGTCTCCCAATGAATTCGTTAAGGTATATTTATTTATTTATTTACTAGTTTGGTTATCTGCATGTTTTCTGGTTGAGCTTGGTTCCCAGGGAATTCGTTTATATATCTGCTCTTATTTATTTTATAGGTTAGTTATCTCCTGGTTGTTTGTTTATTTAGCATGTTTCCTGGTTGAGCTTGTCTCCCAGTGAATTCGTTTACGTATATTTATTTATTTATTTATTAGATTAGTTATCTGCATGTTTCCTGGTTGAGCTTGTCTCCCAGTGGATTCGTTTAGGTATATTTATTTATTTATTTTCTAGTTACGTTATCTGCATGTTTGCTGTTTGAGCTTGTCTTCCAGTGAATTCGTTTAGCTATATTTATTTATTTATTTATTATATTAGTAGTTATCTGCATGGTTGAGCTTGTCTCCCAGTGAATTCGTTTAGGTATATATATTTTTTATTAGATTAGTTATCTGCATGTTTCCTGGTTGAGCTTGTCTCCCAGTGAATTCGCTTAGCTATATTTATTTATTTACTAGATTAGTTATCTGCATGTTTCCTGGTTGAAATTTTCTCCCAGTGAATTCGTTTAGATATATTTGTATTTATTTTCTAGTTAATTATCTGCATGTTTCCTGGTTGAGCTTGTCTTCCAGTGAATTCGTTTAGATATATTTGTATTTATATACTAGTTTAGATATCTGCATGTTTTTTTGGTTGAGCTTGGTTCCCAGGGAATTCGTTTATAAGATATACTCTTATTTATTTTATAGATTAATTATCTGCATGTTTCCTGGTTGAGCTTGTCTCCCAGTGAATTCGTTTAGGTATATTTATTTATTTATTTACTAGATTAGTTATCTGCATGTTTCCTGTTTGAGCTTGTCTCCCAGTGAATACGTTTAGGTATATTTATTTATTTATTTTCTAGTTAGTTATCTGCATGTTTCCTGGTTGAGCTTGTCTTCCAGTGAATTCATTAAGGTATATTTATTTATTTATTTACTAGTTTGGTTATCTGCATGTTTTCTGGTTGAGCTTGGTTCCCAGGGAATTCGTTTATAAGTTATACTCTTATTTATTTTATATTTTAGTAGTTATCTGCATGTTTGCTGGTTGAGCTTGTCTCCCAGTGAATTCGTTTACGTATATTTATTTATTAGATTAGTAATCTGCATGTTTCCTGGTTGAGCTTGTCTCCCAGTGTATTCATTTAGGTATATTTATTTATTTATTTTCTAGTTACGTTATCTGCATGTTTGCTGGTTGAGCTTGTCTTCCAGTGAATTCGTTTAGGTATATTTATTTATTTATTTACTAGATTAGTTATCTGAATGTTTCCTGGTTGAGCTTGTCTCCCAGTGAATTCGTTTAGGTATATTTATTTATTTATTAGATTGGTTATCTGCATGTTTCCTGGTTGAGCTTGTCTCCCAGTGAATTCATATAGGTATATTTATTTATTTACTAGATTAGTTACCTGCATGTTTCCTGGTTGAGCTTGTCTCCCAGTGAATTCGCTTAGATATATTTGTATTTATTTTCTAGTTATTTATCTGCATGTTTCCTGGTTGAGCTTGTCTCCCAGTGAATTCATTAAGGTATATTTTATTTATTTACTAGTTTGGTTATCTGCATGTTTTCTGGTTGAGTTTGGTTCCCAGGGAATTCGTTTATAAGTTATACTTTTATTTATTTTCTAGGTTAGTTATCTGCATGTTTCCTGGTTGAGCTTGTCTCCCAGTGAATTCGTTTAGATATATTTGTATTTATTTTCTAGTTAGTTATCTGCATGTTTCCTGGTTGAGCTTGTCTCCCAGTGAATTCGTTTACGTATATTTATTTATTAGATTATTAACCTGCATGTTTCCTGGTTGAGCTTGTCTCCCAGTGATTTCGTTTACGTATTTTTATTTATTTATTTTCTAGTTAGTTATCTGCATGTTT
>CM030851.1:14376360-14531360 GCA_018105865.1 Metaphire vulgaris
AAACTGTATTAAAATCCATCAAAGCAACAGTAACAGGCATAGTTCAAATGGTCAAACCTAAAGTCACGGTTTTTCCAATATACTGTATTTGTCATATTAAATATGATAAAATATCTACTGTACTGTATTAGTGCCGAGAAATTGATTATCCAAAACTAAATTAACAGTTTAACACACTACAAGTAATTTAAATTAGGAAGATTAGTAGACTAAATATGCTATCTCCTAACTAAGACTGAAAAGAGATGTTCATGATGTGGCTGAAATATAAAACAGGGAAGCTGTTCACTCAAGAACATGTCAGTACTCAGTGCATACACTGTACTCGGTGCGTACACTATACTCGGTGTGTACACTGTACTTGATTTTGAGGTTTGTTCTCAATACACCGTTTCCAATTTTGAATCAATTCGAATCTGGATTACGAACGACTACGGCTGTCTCTGTTTTGGAATGTGCATTCGAGTTCTCTGCGCTGAGTTCTTTGCTGTCCTGTTTCAAGCGATTCACGTCCACTGAATCGTCTTCTGTTTTAATTTTTTTCGTCAGTGGAACGAAATATTCTGACTTTCCAGGTCTGCTGTCTGCGATCGACGGCTTATTGATTAGAACTTCGTCGACAACTGCTCTTGTTCTTCTTCCTGACGACTGCACGTGACGCGACTTTAGCAAAACCATCGGCCTCTCCCACTTCGGCAAACTTAAGCCCAGTTGCTTGCAAACCTAAAACAAAACTCACAATGAAAACAATAGCAATAAAAACTGCGACGGTAGTATATTTGAAATTGACGAAATCTAAACTCAAATAATACCAATTTGTCTAAAATCAAGATTCAAAGTAGTACAGCTAAGATTACTCATACAATGTCATGTATATTTAACTTCTTGTAACATCCACTCCAAGTTATACTGCCACAAAGTACCCCCATTCTAGATTGGCAGCAAAATTGGAGGGGCAACTGGAATAAGAGGAATAGTTCTTTTGATGGATAAAACTACAATATTGGTTGGAGGACAGAAGACAGAAGGTAGGTATTAGAGGTTAGTATTCTGACTGGGTTAAAGTCATCAATGGTGTCCTTCAAGGTTCAGTGCTTGGACCTCTTCTTTTTCTGATAATATACACCATTCAATTTGAGCAGTTCATTGAATATAACGCTAACCAGGTTTTGAATGGGTCAAGACAACAAGGCCAGAATTATAATGATAAATATCATTGCATATCCAAATGACCTTGCAAAATGCTCTAATACATACAGTATACAGATCTGAGATGCTTGATCAGAAAACTTTCAAAGTGGGCAATAGAAACATTAACCCTATCCCCCACTGCAATCCCCATAGCCACTACGTTAAGAAACATAAATATCAGCCTAACGGGGCGAAAGGGTTAATACCATTGACCTATTGGCCCTCTGGTAACAAGATGTGATGAACCTACTGCAGTCAGGATGTCGTCGACATAACCATGTACACGCAAGTCGCATTGCTTATCAAGTCGCGTGGTCTGAAGGTTAACAATGACGATGTTACCGCCATTCTTCTTCGTTAACAACGGCATATTTCCACACGGAAGAATCTGCAGCGACGTCCCAAGACATAGGCACAGATCTGCCTTTCTACAGATTACATACAACGGTGTGCAAAAGATTGGAATCAACTTCCTGTTTCGCAATAATTCTTTGGCAATCATTTCTACTTAACATGCTGATTTGAGAAAAACTATAAAATAAAGAAAGAAAGAAAGAAAGAAAGAAAGAAAGAAAGAAAGAAAGAAAGAAAGAAAGAAAGAAAGAAAGAAAAAGATATGGAATAGAAGGAAAGAAATTTGAAAAGAAAAGGCGATTCGAGACTTTTGTACACCACTCTAACATAAGACTTTAGTATAACAGCCAATGAACGTGGGGTATTAAAGTCTACTATTGTCTATCGAAAGCAGGCTTAGAAATTACCAAAAATTGAGCTATCACTGTTCTAATTTGAATCAAATGTATGCCTGTTAGTAATAAAAATCTATTAGAATTGCACCATCTTAGCACTTTGCGTAAAACCAAGAACAAAAAGATTAGATATCAAATTCTCGTTTAAACTGAAAACAACAGCTTAAATTTTCAAGATAAACAGAGCAGTAATGTAGATACTGTAGAATAGGAAAGTTCTAGAGGCCAAATGCCACAAAAGAAGCTACAAAAATGTGGGAAGAATAGAACCACCTCCCCACCGGGGAAAATCATACCGGCAGTGTTCATCTGAATCGCTGAGTTCCTTCTTGGGAAGCTCATCTTCCCAATCCAGGATCGTGTCTCTGAGATGACCTCTAAACAGTAAAGCAGAAATTATTTTTCAAACGAGTACTATTATTTCCCTACTAATATCCAATACAATAGAGGTTCACTGGTTGAAACCACCCCCATAGAGGTAGAAGACCCCACAGGTTGATAAAATGTGCAATGTCCAACACCCTGCTATTTTTAAAAATCGACCGGTTTTCTAGAACAAAGATTGCTGTCACAAAAAGAAGATTCAATTCCATTTTTAACATTGCAGTGAAGTAGAATATATATATATATATAACCTGCATTTGCCTCTGTGTTTGTTTTGCGTACAAACTGCCCCCGTTGGCCTTCGAGCCATAGTTGGAACTGCCTTCTCTCGAACGTACTGTTAAAATCATATCCATAAAGACATCAGTCACCACAATACATTCCTTTTAATTTAAAACTACTCCTATAGAAAACGTACAGTAATCCTCTACAATCAGCCATAAGTCTGTAGAAATTTGAACAAAGTAATGCATTCACTTTTCACAAACCCGTAAAACAGTCTCACACTTCTATCCCACAATCAAAACAGAAATACTTCGATACAATACACTACGAAAAGCTGCACATATTCCGTTGCAGATATTTAACCATTCGCCCCTCTTCATAAGGCCGATATTTCAGCCTAACAACCTATTGGTTACAAGGAATGCTGTGGTCAAGTGGTTAAGAAACAAAACTCTGCTACAGATAAGTTTCTAATAATAAAACTTTGAATGAAAACAGTTCCAACCTGAGCCCTACAGACGTCGCATTCCTCGACGAACATGTTGCCATGCAGCTCGGCCAATCGAGATCGAGGAAACCCAGACCGAAGGTGCAGACCGTCGACGTTCTGACTAATTAGGAATTTCAAATAACCTACCAAACAAAAATCACCGCAAAATTATAGCACATGCCAAAATATGACGCAAGAAACAATTCCCTATTTCATAAAGGCATAACCCAGATACAGTAACTCCATAGACTTGTCAAATTGCACGATGATGATGATGTTGATTGAGGCAGTGATGATGATGGTGGTGATTAAGATTACTGGGTTTAGTGTGGTTCAGTAAGATCTCGCCTGTGTGTGAACCACTGTGACTTTTCAATGTGGCCTTTCCATCAAATTATGGCTTTGTTCATATGCAAATGCTAAGACAAACAGAAGTTGCTTACAAATGTAATGTAATGTAGGCTAATAGAACTACTACACTATGCAAATACATTACATTACATAGACATTTACAGTTTACAATCATAATCCAACCTGCACTTTCCAAAGCAACCAATGCCAAGTGGGCTGCTGATGGTTTTGCAAGTTCAAAGGTTGTGCTGCCTTCAGGCTCTTTGCCCTTCTGTTCTAACGTCCACACCCCTGAAACAAAATTCAAAGCAACGTCTACAGTAAATCTGGAACATGTAAAGCAAAATCATTCCAAACAAAATAAGTCAAAACAGAACAATATATAATAATGCAATCATGTTTCAGGCACTTCCAAGGCAAATAATATGCAGGAAAAAAGAACGAGGACAATAACGGGAAGGAGAATACAATAAAACCCATCTTAAATCACTTCTCTTAAATGGGAATACCTGTACAGCAATATGCCAAAGCTACTCTAATATACACAGGAAAAAATGAAAATACTGTTTCCCACCTGCTGGACCCCTGAAATCTGGGATTCCAGATGCTGTGCTGATCCCAGCACCAGTGATGACAACCATGTGCTGACTGTCTTTGATCATCTGTGCGAGGCGCTCGGATTTCTCTTTCAGATCAGAAGGTGAATCGAATATCTCTGGCATTCCACATTTTCCCTTATGCTCATAGGGTGACAATCCGGATGCATAGTTAACAGACATCTGGAAAGAGTTGGACAAAGTAAAGTAAAGTAAGGTAAGTCAATGAAATGTAACAAAGTATTTATATGGCACATCTTCTGAAGTACAGTCACTCAGCTTTTCAATGCAAACTCTGCATAAATATTAAGTTCTGTAAATATTTACAACATTTTAAAGAAGTCAGTGTTTGGGAGGGAGATGGGGAATTCCCTGATCACTGTCTACTGACTTACAACTCACTAGTTGGCGCTCTCTCCATCTCCGCAGCGATGAGAAAAGTTTCATGCTGCCATTAACTAACTTTAGCTATTTATTCCCCTCATCGGTATGACTCAACTGCCATGCTGCCTGCTTCCTCCTTCACACTCGATCGTGGCCCAATTTGCTATGACCTGAGAGTTCTTAAAGATGACCCGTTTTATATTCGCGCAAATGCCATTTGCGGGACCAAACGCCCCGTTCAACGAGCAAACGCACTGAAGCTTCACTGCAGGGTCCTCTCGACTCTTGTGTCCGGTCCGATCAACGGCGCTTTCGACGGTCAAGACTATGACCGCACTCTACGGCATTCGCCTCCAAGTTAAAATACATAAAGCGCTATAAAAACGTCATAAAATATTACGTTAATAATCTTACATTACAATTACAGCCAACGAACCTTCGAGGAATAATACCAAGCAACGTACGCTCGTAGCAATCCAAGCCACGGTCTATAAATAGAAATCCAATCCAAGCTCGTAGCCTAGAGACTAGTAGAGAGAACCAATATGGCAGCGATCGTTTATTTAGCGCTATAAATTTCAAGGAGCTTTAGAAATCCTACTAAAACATTTCAAAGTCAGTTATGATTACTATTAACCCAATGAATCGACTAAAATGAATTTCCTATTGTCATTGTATAACTTTCTCACTCTTGAATTGTCCTAGTCTATCAGGTTTATTTAGGATTGATCTTCTGCATTTATTGAATTAAATACCAACACAAAGATTTTAGGTGTCATGACCACCCAAAAAAGTTTGCTTTAAGTAGGTCTGAGGAGGTTCAATTCTAATATTTCTATAACCACAATGCAGTGTGGTTTTTAAGTTGGGCTTTTGGTCTAAAAGTAGACACAATTCTCAATTTGTAAAATACTGTATCTTACAAGCGATTGTTGATCTGTAATAAATGCCTGAAAAGTTAATCTACGTGTATAAACTTCTGTCAATAATTTACAATAACTAAACAATATGCAAGTGCAAAAGTGATTCAATATACAGAAAACCAACCAGATCTTTATAAGAAATACCATGAAATAATGTGCTTTTTAGAATATCTGACACATGGCAAAAAGATTGCATTTCAGCATGGCAACAAATTGCCAACAAATTTCAGTCAGCCTCTATGACGATTTCTGCGCAAACAAATTAACCGCACCTTATTGTTAAATTGAAAGCATTGAAGCAACAAACCATTGGAATATTTTTAACAAAATGAGAAAAAAATTGTTAAAATCACGAGACGACATAAATTGAACAGTCAATTTTAGCTTCTCACATAAATTACAAAAAGCTTATAGTAAAGCACTTATTTTACAATTTTCATATTTTAAATGTTCATAATTCCCAACAACATGGCATGCAAACAAAATAGTTTTCAATTCTAGCAAAGGTTTCAATTAAAGCAACATAAGAAATTGTCACAAACTCCAAAACTGCCACAACATCTAATTATTTGTAATATGTCACAGAACTGCAACACGATATACTAAACAACATGCATTTTAAATATCCGTCAAGCGCTGAATCATCGTACGAAGATCTTCGTTGGCATCAACTCAGTCAAAGTCGCGGTTGTGGAGTACCACGGGAGCGATCAGGGTCCAGAAGTAGAGGAGAAGACACACCCAACTGGATGAAATCTTCACCCACATCGCCGGCAAATTGGTGTTCATGTGGGTAAAGTCTGAGCTTGGTCTGTGGATAAACAGACCAAACAACTCCACTTATTAAACCAAAACACACGTTAAACCAAATACAGCTAAAGCCGCGCTGAAAACGGCTATTAAATTACGCAATATTAAATAGAAAAAATAATAGCAACAGAAAATAAATGGCTTAGAAGAATACTAAGGATTGGATGCAAAGAACATATAACAAATGAAGAAGTTAGAGAGAGAACACTGCAACCGAGCATCACTGACAAGCATATACCAATGGGTAAATTTTATATCCATACATATGGAAACAACATTTTGATCAGTTAATAAATACATACATATACCCTCAGTTTAATAACATACAAAGTCATCCAGATGAGTTAATGCCATACGTACTTGTACCAATGAGTCAAAGTCATCATTGTGTAGAGCGAAGCCAACAGCAGCATGAAATGGAAGAAGCTGTAGCTGTAGGCAACGCCCTCCTCTTCATCATCTGCATTATGGTTGCCATCATCAGTTGTACCTGGCAGATAAACAATAACAAATCTTCATCTCTGAAAATTACTGAGCAAACAACAACAAAAATGTTACCATTCTTATCGTTCTTATCATAGAAAATCCTGATAAGGGCCCATCCATATAGTATGTATGCACTGAGGATGGTGGAGGGGGGGGGCTACAGTGAATGTTCGATCCTAGAGCAAAGATCAAGAATGAAACCCTGAAAGAGAAAGCTCAAGTTAGAGAGGAGTTGCAATGCTGGAGAATGGAACCAGTCTATGAAAAGAGCACTTAACCCCTTAACTGGGGATCCAGGATGTATCCGTCCATTTTACATTGAGTTACAGTTAAATACACGGTGTTAAAAGACAGATTATGGACCGCCCATCTTTAACCCTTTTGCTCCATCACAACGTGTAAGCACGTCAACATACTGGTTGATGTTGGGACATGTGGCTCAGGGTACTCTGTGAATGCCAACGCAGCGAAAGGGTTAATAACACTCCCTGTTAAACCACGTGAGAGATTTCAAGGATTACAGGTTTTAAGCTCATGAGATAACACAGCTGATCACTGAATCAACAAACTCATGATTGTCTTCTCGCTCGAAGAGAAAGTCATCTTCCCGACTGACGAGTGACTGCTCGATCGAATGCTACAACAAGAACCAAGCCATTTGACTCAGCAAAAATTAACTTCTTTGGCAAAATTAACTTCTTATTAAAGAAGCAATGTATAAATATCACAATAAACGTTCCAGGAGCACACCTTAAAATACAAATTACTAAACCGAATTAAATCAATTTTTGATCGACATACCTGGCATAGAGAACACAGGCAAGGAAGACGATTAGAGAAACGATACTCTTTCCATCTATTCCAGTGGCTGCATCCATATCTCCAGGATTACCGGAAGTGGAATTTGATGGTCCTCCATGCGCAATCTCACTAAACGATGGATTGCATAGATGATCTAAAGAACATCAAGCATAGTATCGAAGATATATTAAATCAAATATCATCAACACTCAAAAGACATATTAAATCAAATATCACCAACACTCTAGAGTTAAACGTAGCTACAACTGGAAATGTAGTACAGAATTTTCTCAATGGATACTTTCCTGGAAAACATGAGGAAACGATTATGACAGTCTTCAAGAACACTGTTCCAAAACGTAACCCTTAAACCCCCATATACTTTGCAACAATATGCAATTGGACCATGCATACTCGGTCCTGGCAGTTTAAGAGTTGAGATGTTTCTCAGGTAAAAAAAAGTGATGAAATTATTGGGATACATGAATCATCATCACCTCTCCTACTAAAACTTTGGAAAAGTGCCTCCTCTTTCTCATCCTGGCCAAGATGCAAGATTCCAAACAAATGTTTACAATAGCACAAATATATTTTAACAAGATAATAACAAGCAAGCTGTTAACTCTTTGGCTACATTGATCCATATAACCAATATGTTATGAAACCAAAATATTTATACATAGAGTTAACTATAGATCTGGGAAATGCACTGACTTGGATTGTTCGTCATGGCTGACCAAGTCAGAAACATCGTGTACGCTGTTATTATAGATGACTGCAGTAGACCAGAACGTGGGTTTACTAAGATATGAAAACAAGTAACAAAAACAATATAAAAATGTAAAACTATTCACGATGTAAACAATACCAATACTCGTAAATGTAGCAGTAATCAATGCAACACAAACAAGAAAACTGCACATGTAAGCCACCTTTCTGGTTCATCTATCAATCAGTAAATGCACCCTTACAGTAACATTACAACAATTGTAATACATTACAGACATCCCGATATTTAGAATTTGTATGTAATACTCAAAAGTGTCTGACCTCAAAATGCCTGATATTACAGATGAAAAAACCCATAGAATATATATATATATATATATATATATTAGAAAAATTAGTTAAAATCATGCAATTCACATCTATTACCACATTTGTAGTTCATTTAAGTTAAAAATTAAAATAATATGTATTCAATATAAATGAGAAAATATTTATTTTCTGTAACAGACCTTCCTGGATCTGAGGAAGAACAGCGATGATTGAGAGAATGACGCATAGGATCAAGTTAAAGCTGACAAAGAACTTGTGCAATCCACACTCACTCTGAAAGATTGTAAAGATCGGCATCAACTTAGCAGGGTTCACTCAATCATTACTTTGATACATTACTAACATGATCAATCAATCAATAAAACAATAAATACATCAATCAATCAATCAATCAATCAATTAATCAATACATACATACATAAATACATACATACATACATACTGTACACATTTCTACACATGACTATCTTTACCTTTACTCAAAGAAGGAGTTCTTCTGAGTGCTAATGCAGAAGAAGTGCTATATAAATGATCTACATTACAAGAAGCATTTCACTGTAAAGTGTTACAGTATTACAACAGCTGTAAAGTTCCTCACTTACGTTGCTGGCATAGAGGATGTAGAAAGCAATAATGGCTCCCAAAGAAAGGAGATAGAAAAAGCTCGTGAAAAACAGCAAACCTATAAAATAATATATATTAATTTGCTTATTATAAAGAAATAAACAACAAATCAGCCAAATTTTAGCGAATATCTCCAGCATAAAGGACACAATACCTAATCAAAATAACCCTAATCCTCTAATCAACAATTAACAACATCTTCATTTATAACAAAAACCTCCCAAAATACAAACTGCTTGGAAGACTTAATCAATGGCTCTATTCATTCTTTCGTGCATAGCCAAGGCTTCCAACAAAAGGCAGAGGAGTTAAAATTTCACAGCGGGAAAATTTAATTCCTCACCCGCAAACCAAGCCTTCGACTGAGACTCCTCGTAGTTTCCAAGCCATTTCTCATTCCAAGCGTGAGCGAAATCCACGAGAAGAATCAGTTGGATTAGAATGAAAACAAACGCTCCAATCATACCAATGATCATCATCACTGTCCAAAGAAAAGAGATAGAATCAAAATTCTGTCAAAATCTATCAACATTTTCATCAGAATAACACCCAAACATGGCTGGTCATATATTATACACAATGAATATCTGAAGGAAACATAGCTTAAATTAGTTCCTGGATATTCAATGCATGAAAATCTGAAAAATTTTAGAGAAAGACAAAACACATATACCAGCTGCACGTGGAAAAAACTAACTGGTATACAGCAATGACAATAGCTAAACTTTCCACCTGGTTATCTATATTAAGGTCCATACAGCTCACAAGGAGAAATTATGCATCATGTGACAATTCTGAGCACCGAATAAATGCTTCCTTAGTACGAGAGCAGAATAGTTCTCTGTTCGAGCAATTCAAAATACCATTATCATAGGTTCTATTACCATAGAAACAAAATTGCATTGCACAGATATGCAGCATTTCATTCTTGTTACCAGAATCTTGAAATTATGGTCCATCCATATAGTACGTACGCACTGAGGAGGGAGGGGAGATTGGATTTAGGGGCATTTGCATATGTACGGTGTACAAATGGAGGAAGGGGTGTTGAAAATATGCCGTTTTGCGTACGTACTATATGGATGGGCCCTTACACTGAAGTGGTGCTAGATATAAGAGGAGTCTAGGAGTTCTAACCGGTGCCAAATGACGGTCCACTGATGAAAAATGCACCGACGCAGATGCCAACGATAATCAAGATCTTAAAAAACCAAAACCTTGAAAAGAAATCACATCAGAATCAACACAACTGCACTATTGTCAAATCACATGATATTAACATCATTGTTCTATCACAAGTGGTCAAATTTTCTTTGAAAAAAATCAAAGGGAGTTGGACTGTTAGCACCCCAAAAATTTCACCTTCATTGGGGGGCTGAACAGCCAAATAAAATCTACAAAAAGAATTCATGATTAATAATACTATTGCTAACAGTCAATTCCAATTATGTCATCTCTTCTCTTCTAAGTGCAAATCCTAATTAACGACATATAAACAAGTACAGATTTTTAATAGAACACCTTGAGAGGCTGAAGCAGAGAACTTACCCGTTCTGTATGGCAGATCGTGGATCCCGGGAGCTCTTGACGTTAATCATGAGCACGGTAAAGAGAAAGAAAAACGCGGCCATCGAGAAACAGACTCTGTACACGGCCAAGTAGCCGACAAAGTTCTTGCAGTTCAAGGCCGCCTCATAAACATGTTGCATTCCAGAACAGAGATAAGGAATCTAATTAAAAAATACATCTATTCATACAACACAGTTAAATACTGTATATAAATAATACATATTGGCTGAAAATGAGTTTAAACAATAAAACGATTACATTACCGACAAGTATCGACTCAAAGTGCAAATTTTTCAAGCACTAAATAAAGACTACTACACTGCAATTAACTGCAGACAAAACTAAAAACTTTAGCTCTAGTGCATTAGTGCAAAGTGAGAGATCTTTCACTAATGGTGCTAACCATATAGGGTGGTATGTAGGCATTTTAGGAGGAATGATTTGAAATTCCACCAATAACCTTTGCACATAACCATTTTTTAAAGCAATGGCTGTATAGGCAACCACACATTAGATAACTGAGCAGTATTATATGGCATTTTTCTTATATATCAGTCCTTAGCAATTTGACAGGCTCAAAATAGGCGAATTCCCATTTTTTTCACCAGTGTTATCATTTATGGGTGAAGATCCTAAATTAAACCAGAAGAGAACAGAGATAAGGAATCTAATAACAAAATACATATATTTATACAACACAGTTACCTAAATACTGTGTATAAATAATAAATACTGGCTGAAAATGAGTTTAAACAATAAGGCAATTGGATTACCAACAAAAAAATACTTAAAATAAAAATAGATTATTATCTACTTCCTAAAACAAATATGCAACCAATAAAACCCTGGGCAAATCCTAATCCCGTCCCTTCCCCACAAAGCCACAACTGAAGGCAGGCGCTTTCAATGCGGTTAAATTGACTAACTAAACTGGTAATCAAATTTGTTTTAGAGCAACTGTCTCAAATGTTTACTTTAGCAAGCTGATCGGCCAGGCCTGGAGCCAGCATGATGCAAGACACAGCAACTCCCACTAACAGCAGCAGCGCGTAGGCAATACGCGTAACAACAGAGTTGTTACATGACGGGCACGCGCTGCAACAGAGAGTGCATGCCGCACTTCCGAAACAACAGGCAACCTGAAACGAAATACAACAGATGAAAGCCGCAAACTGCCACCGAGGAAGTAAAACGTGTTTCAAATGCCTCACGTGAGAGGTGCTGCTTGGAGAAAGATGTCAGTTTCCATCTATCCTGTGTTTGGTGGGATAAAGTCCATTCTTTCACTGGCTGGTAAGTCACTGTCTCAATTCGTGACTTATAAAACGATGGATGTCTGATAGTAATTGTGTCGGGTTAATGAGATGAGAGTCGGTAAAGTAACATGTACAAGTTCAATTTTAATTCATCATTATTCGAAGATTAAACCTATTCTTCTATCTCTGTTATGACCTTTACATTAGGTCTAGCATTGAATTAAATCAAAATTGAAATCAAAATTAATGTTAATTCCTATCTGGAATGTATAAAATCCATCTGTAATAAACCAGGTCATTCTGGAGACCAGTCAGATATGTTAACAGTGAGACAAATCATGAAGGAAAGCCAACTGGAAATTACACTGAAATTTACAAAGAATTACAACAATCGAGTCCGCTGATAAGGGGCTATCCATAAATTATGTCAACAATTTTTGGGCAATTTTTTACCCCTCCCCCTTGCCAACAACTGTCAACTTTCAGTCACTCCCTTTAATTATGCCAACGACTTTTGACCCCCTCCCCTACGATCAGTGACGGGACCCCCTAACAAGTTTAGAAGATTATTATTTTTTGTGTGGTGATGACCTTTTCCCCTTTTTTGCTCACTAAGTGTCAAAATGATTACCTTTTTGCTTGTCAGGCTTTTCTTCGTTGTAATAAATAGTATTCCATGAAATTTTCTATTTTCTTGATTATTTGTAAAAAGTGAAATTGTTGACAACTTCTCTTGGCCCCTCCCCTGTCAACAACTGTCAAACTTTTTCAAGCCCTCGCCCTATTTTTTTATGTAATTAATGGACAGCCCCTAACAGGAGGTAGAGCTCGGAATAGGCGAACCATACGCAGGTTAGGGGTTAGAATTATGGACTAGGATTAGGAGTTAAGATCAACCCTAACTAAGCTAGCCTAGCAGTGGACTGGCTGACGGCAATTTGTGTTATACGATTACATCACATTACGTTCTGCGCAGCAAAAATCCGTCTTTGTGACAAAAAGATCTGAGTATTAAAGTAAAGAAAATTTGTCTTACAGATGAGGCAAGCGATCCAACGATGCAGCCCATCGCGTCTGTCTTTTACAATCTAACGGTGAACAGAAGAAATTACGGTGGAATTAAACAGTATTTTTTGAGGAAATGAATCAAAATCGCGTTATTTCTGTTTTTGTTTTCAACTGCGATCTATTATGATTATGACCAACGACAACGGGTGCCGCTGGAGATTTTAGAAAGAAGACGTCTTAAGATGTTAGAGAAGAATAACGCTGCATACAAGATTAATAAACAAATATTATTATTAATCACGACTAACATGTGACCCTGTCCCTGGATCCGATCATCTTCGGTCACCATCCAGTGAGTTGCTCCGTTGACGATCGTCTTGTGAAGCGTTAAAACGAAGCACCAGAACAACGTCCAACGCATCGTCCAATCGGCTTCTGTTCTATGTACAACTTTGATCTCTCCATGGTTACGTCAATCTATGCTTATAAGTAAGTAAGTAAAGTCTCGTAAACTATACAGCGCCCCATCTTGACTGGTGATCATGAGGCCGTCTTTCTATGGCAAAGTCAGACCAAAGTTGAAGCCAAAAATCCACCATTAAAGTCTATGCATGATAAGACTGCTCTCTGGCCAATCAGAAGGCAGTCAATAAAATAAACAACAACAAAGTGACCAATGAGAAATTGCCTCAACTACCCTACCGCAGGTGTCCGTCAAAACCGCGCAGTCACACGAATGACGAACGAATGAAACGTTTCGATATAGGCCTACTTGAGAGTGTTTCGAACTTTCAACATAATTCGATCGGAAATAATTTGTGCGAGATTTATTCCATAAGAGATTATCGCCCATCGCCTGCTTAAAGATCATTAGCTGCGATAGCATTTATTAACCGGAATGTCTTTTAAAGTAGCTATTAAGTTCAGGAATCTAACACCAAGGTGCGTTTAAATGCTTCGAATACTTAGCGGTTAGAATAATCAATCAATCAATCAATAAACTTCTATGGCGCCACTATCATAATGCCCAGGGCATCAGCCGATGGCGCACCAAATGCCCCTAGTGGCTTTCACACAGGCATTAATGCCTTCTAAGCCACTTTAAATCATGCTAAGTTTTAAGTTTAAGTTTAGCACGAAGAAGACAAGAGACGGTGGCATAATTTATTGCGCATTTTTTTTATAACATAACATATCTTCTTTAGGTGCCTTGTTTTACAACGTTGGCGACCATGGACTTCCACTCCTCTCTGTCACATGTCGCTTGTAGTAGTTCCACTTCTGATATTTTGTCTTTCACGTCGCATAGCAGGTTTTCGATGAACATCAATCTTTGTCTCTTTCTTGCTCTTTTCCCCATCACTTTACCTGTTCTTTACTTTACCTTATAGCTATTTAAGAGAGGCTGAGCGCCTAAGAATAAGCAGCTACTGTTGTGCTGTTTTCCAAGGCGCTATAGAAATCCACGAGATTTTACTTTACTTTACTTTACCTGTTGTGACTAAGTTTTCCAGGCCTTTTCCCTCATTATATGTCCTAAGAATTCTAATTGTCTTTTCTTTATAGTCTTTAACAACTGGCAGTGGCTATTATGCGGGCAGCCCGCAAAATAGCCCAGATGCTATTTTGCGGGCACCTAGTCACGCGAATCTTTCCACCAATAAGGTGAGGCTGCCCGCAAAATAGCCACGCTGCTATTTTGCGGGCTGCCCGCAAAATAGCCCAGATGCTAGGTGATTAGACAAGAAGAGGACCTTTGATGCAGCCTATAATAGTAAGCGGCTTATACAAAAACATTTTTAGAAGTAGCAGGAGGCCCTCTAAAATGAACTAATTCTACCGGTATTTATACATTGAGCAATGCCATAACTTATAGCGTCATGAGACTTGTAAAAAGAATTAGAATTTGAGTCAAACGACGAAGTTTGTTTTAGTTCATTACTAGCATCCACCCATGTTTCGCGGTGCTTGCACATACTTTTCTCAAAACCCGCAAACATTGATCGAGAAAGTAGCCTAAAAGCTACCCAAAGGTTGTTATCATAAGTAGGAGTCAATGGGTCATCCCGAGCCCGGTCAACATCCCAAAAGACTCGGGCTGGGAAACGAGAGAGAGAGAGACAGACAGACAGATCGGGGAGAGAGGGACGGAGATAGACGCGATGCGTTTAGCCCAGTGGTGGTGCATACTGCATAGTGGGAGAGGCTGTGAACCGGCCTCTCATTTAACGTATTTCTCATGCACTGGGCTATAAAAATACCTTCATATAAATTAAATTCATTCTATTTATTATAGTAGGTATAGCAGGTATAGCAGCGTGGCTATTCTGCGGGCAGCCCGCAAAATAGACCTGATGCTATTTTGCGGGCTGCCCGTAGAATAGCCACGCTGCTATTTTGCGGGCTGCCCGCATAATAGCCACTGCCTTAACAATTGAATATGCCTTTTCCAAACCTTGAATATGCCTTTTCCAAAATTTCCTGATTTGATATTTTCTTTGTCCAAGAAACCATCATTCTCCTTAAAAACCACATTTCCATTGCCTCTAATTTTTTTCTTCATCTGTTTGGAAATTGACCACGTTTCTGCGCCGTATAGCAATACCGACCAAACATAAGTTTCCAAGACCCTTTTCCTTGTTTCCATTGATATTCTCTTATTTGTTAAGATGTGTTTTAATTCCACAAATGCTGATTTTGCCGTGGCAATCCTTGTTATTATATCCTTTTCGCATTTCCCGCTGCTGGTTATCCAGCTTCCTAAATATTTGAAGTCATTTACCCTAAGTGTTTTTTCTTTGGCAGTCATGTTGTTTTCAGAGAATTTACCCCTCAACAATTTCCCTAAATGTTTTAAATCAAATATATAACATTATAACAATATTGACAATGTATACCTCAATTGAAAGGGTTTTTGATTATCTACAAGAATCTGGCAGGAAAAGGGTAACATCTGCAATAGCATACTTCATATTTCCTGAGAAAATTAAAAAATTAAAAAATTGAAACATTAAAATTTGACTTTGAAATTTATCAAAAATTTTGTCAGCAAAAACACAGTGTAAGTAAGCTATCTGAAACATGTGCACTTATGTTATAAAAATGTTTTAAAAATTGTATATAGATATATGTGTCATAGTTTAGTTTACAGAGGATTTTGTGTGTAAGGTCTCAAGCATAGACCTCTTAAAGTAAGGGTACTTGTCGGTTAATTCACCACCAACAAGGGGTAAATGTAAGGGCTTGTCGGTTAACTCACCGCCAACTTAACCCTAACACTAAATCAAACCCTAAACCTAACCATATCGGCGGTGAATAAACTATTGGAGGTGAATTAACTGACAAGAACCAAAGTAAGAACTGACGTCAGCCATGCTCGGGTCCGCGAGCTTGGATCCATTGGATTTTTAACACCATAGAGTCTATTAACTGCTGCAACTGGTGATTTTGCCATCGGGAATTTAACAGACCGTTGCAGGTGGCTTACGTCGATCTCAAATCAGCCTTGGACTCTGTAGACCGTCAGGCACTTTGGTATTAGTGTTCCAACGTTCTTATTGAACTTAATTAAAGATCTACACAACGGCACGACTGCAAGATTGTGCCCGCTCAATGGCATGCTATCTGAGGCATTCTTTACTGCCTCAGGAGTCCGTCAGGGCTGTGTCTTGGCTCCAGCACTCTTTTGCAGGGCTATGGACTGGATCCTGGAGCACGCTATTGGCCAGGCCGGGATCACCCTACCGGAACATAGCTTCTCCGACCTAGACTACGCTGACGATATTGCTCTTCTGGAAACATCCGTTAAGAACCTAGAAATATCACTCAATCAGATTGAGTCAGCAGCCTCCTAACTACATGTGTCTCAGCCCAACTACATGTGTCCTGGACAAAAACCAAGCTGCAGAATCTGGGTTCTGGAGGAGATGCAGGAGACATATGCGTTAATGGACACCAGGTGGCAAATGTGTCAGAATTCACCTACCTGGGCAGTGTCCAGAGTTCTGGGTTAGGGTTCTGATGGCAGGTGTCAGCGGGACTTCAAAATCTATGGCGCCAAAGACAGCTGCAGTCTGATACCAAGATCCGTATTTATCAGACCTGTGTCCTGCCAATCCTCCTATATGTATTCTCTTCAATCAAGCTACCTACTCCCCGAAATTTCTCAACGATTTTGCGCTAATCCCACAGGTGGAGTCCGTACCGGAATAGGGGACCAACCCCCATGGCTACGCCAATGATATAGTCAAATGGCTGCCTGGAACTAATGCTCATTTTAATCTCTAAACCCAGGGGAGTAGCCTGTTTCTGAGAATTTGGAGGCACTTTCGCATATACACACAAGCTACTGAATTCATTTGTGCCACAAGACTGCAGTGGTACAGCCAGGATTGCAGAAAAGGTACAATCACATTTTTTCAGCCCAAATGTCTTGACGAGCCAAAAAAATTGTCTCCTGGATTGTCTCCTGGATTGAATGTTTCCTGGATTTAATACTGCCCCTTGGGCAAATCTCACGACCAGTCCCGATCAGAATAGGGAAGCCATGGCTACATACCTCACATTTGTGTGTTTGTGTGTGTGTGTGTGTTTGTGTGTGTGTGAGTAGCCAGGATCCGAAAATTAGGAGGCTCCGCCACTTATAGCTTGAGGAAAACGCCCCAAGCGTTTGAGACAATGAAAACTTTGAAAGCATGTTAACTTTCATTGGAATAACCCTAGATCCTAAAATAAGGATCTATATTTAGGAATGGGTGTGTTTTTGATGTGCTGTTGAAAACGACCACAATGTCTGTGGAAGAGTTAACAGTATGACATCAACAGAAGGCAGAAGTTGAATGCAAAAAGTCAAAACAAATTTGCTATTGCTCATGCTCAAACAAATATGAGATTATCTACCATCAAATGTTTTGGATTTTGTACTTGAATAGCCTCCTCAAATGTATAGGCCTAACCAATTACCAAATTATATATTGTTAAACTGAAGTAATATAATTTCATTTCAGAGAGGAGGAGACCAACAAATTATGGAACATAAGTGGAAACTCTATCACAAACAAAGTTAATGGGAAAATATTCGAGTTCGGTAAGTTATATGGCTTTGAAAGTTATATCTTAAAAATGAGTATCTCATAATCTCATTTTTCTCTTCAATCTTATGGCAATCTACTATGTTCAAGCTTGCCATCGAACCATCTGATGAATGATTTTTTTAATTAAAGCAAATTTGCTTTTTGTACCGGTAATTAAAACAACTGTAATTTATTTTTACTGTTATTGGTTGAGTTGGTTTATGCACTTAGTAGATTTATTAAGCCATTCTTTGACATTAACTAAATTTTGAAATGTGTTGTTCAATTTGCGTGGTGCCAATGAGGCCGGGATTGGGAGCCATCCATATATTACATACGTACTGAAGGGGTGCTTGGATTTAGGAGATTTTGCATATGGAGAGGTGGGAGTGGCTGAGGGGTCTTGGCTGATTGTGTACATATGGAGCCTACATAAAAATTTTTAAAATGCTCAGACAGGCTATTCACAAACTAGATTTAAACAATTGCTTTCTAACTGGCAAACAATGGGTCACCAGAATTGTTCATAGTTGTTCTGTTATGCAGACTTGGCGGAGGGAGGAGGACATTGGCACAGAAGAATATGCCTTTAGTCAAACATTTAGACCATCATTTGGTGATGAATGACAGATTCGACGGTGGTCGTGTCTTCGTGGCTTTTATATAAAAATTTGTTTTTTAAATGTTTTTACTTATACTCTGATATAGATAATTGGCGATTGTGCTCGTGGTTGTTTCAGGTTCACTGGGGGTGTCTTTTGTTTCAGATTCTCCTAGAGGTTTTCTGACTTTTATCAACTGATTAATATCAAGTCTTGAATCACTGATATTAGTATCTGCAGAGCCTTGATTCTATTGGTTGCCTAGATTGTCTAGATATACCTTGTTGCACCTGTCATTCTACTGTTTATCGGGGGCTGGGAAAACTGCACCCCTAACTGTATCCGTTATCATTGTTGTTATTATTGTTTCAATATTCCAGCAGCAAGTGTCATGTCACGTCGTCTTTTAGCTTAGCAATCAACACTAACCATAGTTTAGCTCCGCAAACTAACTTTGGTCTGGCATTCTTTACTTTTGGCTGAGTCTGTGAGTCGACCCACAGACTGAAGATCTTGACTACACTAAATTTATTTTAATCGTTAAGTCACTTACCTAAAATCACTTGCTCTTGGCTTGGTCTATATTGGCTTGGTTTATATGTTAAATTGGTTTCATATTGATGAATTTTCGTTTTTTCCTTTTGATTTTGCTCCTGCTTTGCAGGATGTTGTCTCTTAATGCTCCAGTCTCTGGTTTTATCTGTGGGGTCTGGAACGATAGATTGCAAATGATGACCTGTTCAGGTGCTTTTGGAACACCCTGCCCTGATTTAGATACCCTCCCAGTTTCACTGCTTCTGCAGAGAAGATGTCTGATTTCTTTTGTTTATCCTCTCCCTCATTATAATCCATTTATTACTTTTCTCCTTTTGCTATGTGGTGCTGTTCAAACTAACCCTGGTCCTGTAATTTATTCTCCATCTAGCATTAGTCTGGGTCACCTCAATATTAGATCAGCTGCTTCAGTTTCTAAGTCATTGGATAAACCAGCAATTCCATTAGTGCCTGAATTTTAAAATTTCTATTTCATCTATTTTCTACCACCTATTTGGCTATAAAATGACTTTGAAAATGGGAGTCTGACTTTTAAAACCTTTTTTTATTTAAAATGTGACCAAAAAACAGTGCACCCTATTAGGGTGCAGTAGGCACAAATGTGTCCGTGAAGAACAAGTGCTACATAATACTACAATAATGTTCAAAAGACACTAAGTATACAATACTATATGATGCTGTGGCCATAATATGGAAGCGTTGCCTCATCGAGCTGTTCTCTGGGCCCACATTTTAGGTGGTTGGCATTGCATCCATCTTCAGCATCACTGTCCTCATCTGACCCTAATCCAGTTCACCAGGTGGCTCCAAAACGGGTTGTGGACGAAAGTGAGATGAAGATAGTTTAAAATCTTTCTTAGCCCATTTATATTCATGCTTCATTGGAATTGTAGCAGTCAGTGAATGTTCTTGATTCACATTGAACACTGTCTGAAAAGACCTCCTCAACTTCCATCATCAGTGTCTGATTCACTATTATTCTGATCGTAGCCTTCTTCCCATTGCTCATCTTCTTCCAGAAGGCCTCCAAAATGTGGCCTCCATAAATTGCTCATCTTCTAGAAGGGCCAAGACTTCATGTGTTGTAAACCTAGGTAAAAGATTTACAAAATGATTTGTGATTACAAGTTTTATCAAATATGAACCTTAGTTAGAGCTCATTTGAGGATTATAGAAATGTTGAAAACCTTTTGGACTAATTCAGAAAGCACAGAAGCCATTCGCATGTACATGTACACATTTGTTCCTACAGCACCCTTATAGGGTGCATGCTATTTCAGGCTAATAAATTTAGGAAAATCTTGCACATGCTAAAAACGAATTCATGTGTAAAAGTCTATAATAAATGTGTTATCAGAAACCTAAACCAACTCTTTAGTATCTATAAAAAATTAATGTAATATTTCACTCACACTTTCTTCTGAGATCTGTTCGTAGCCATTTTCGATTTGGATGTAAATTTACACTTTTAGAAATCTTATGAGACAAAACTTCCACAAAACAAAGACTCAAACAAGAAAAGGAAATACCACAGCATAGAGATATGGCAGTGAAACAGAAAAAGTCAACCAACATAATTTATATAGCTCTAATTTCTCAACGCACCCTATAAGGGTGCAGAAGGCACTAATTTATCGTTCAAGTCACATTTCTCTAAATTGTCACAGTCTTGTTTTGCATTCATGCGTCATTTCAGACGGATTCGTAAGACATTGGATACAAGGTCTTCAATAATCTTAGCAAATGCATTTATTTCGTCTAGAATCGACTATTGTAATTCGCTTTTTTTCGGGCTGCCGAAGTGTTCTCTTCAACGCCTCCAGACTATTCAGAATGCTGTTGCGAGAATTGTAATTCCAACGAAAAAATTTGATCACATTACCCCTGTCCTTCGTGAGTTGCATTGGCTCCCCATTGAACAACGTATTAATTTCAAAATTGCTACCCTCACTTTTAAGATACTAAGAAATCAGCATCCCACTTATCTTCGAGATATGCTATTGTATCACCAGCCATATATATCCACGAGGTCTGCAAATAAATGCCTTTTTGAAATTCCCTTGCGTCGCACTAAATCTGGGTGTAGAGCTTTTAGTTATGCATCCCCATATGTTTGGAATTCCCTTCCACTTGATATTCGGATGGCCTCTTCTCTAGGTATTTTTAGGCGCCATCTTAAAACATATTTGTTTTCTCCTTAAGTCCTGGTGTTGCCTTGACTGATTTTTTTGGTTTTTGACTTGGACCGAATCGACCCTCCTCGGCTACAGTCTGCTCTGTCGATAGGCACTGCGGTTTGTGGTCTGAGGGGTCCCCGATGAACACTTATGTGTTTGAAATGGACGATAAAATTAATTTGAATTTTTTGAATTGAATCATTTAGGTCAACTTTCAAGTTGGCATACATGGACAATGTCTAACCTAGGCATACTTAAGTCCCACAGGCTGCAGCTTTAAGCCAAATTTGACGGCTCTTCACCTCATCGTAGATACTAAGACTGCAGCATTTATGTGGGGTGACCAGAATCTGTTGGACACCCCTTGTCTCAGACGTACCTGATACCTCCGGCATCCCTATAATCGCTGCTTATGCCCTATGCCTTTTACCTTCCGTTGCTTAGCCTCTGTGGGTGGTGTAGAAGAAGTATCCAGCGGTTGGCGGGGGAATAGAGAAGCTTATTTATACGTATACAACTATACATAGGGGAGAGGCCCAAAAAATGTATGGGTTCAACAATGGTGAGAGGAATATGAAAATATGACATTTTGCCTACATAATATGTGGATGGCCTCTTGTATCATTTCTGACAGGTGAATGCCTAAGATACGAGTACATATTCATTGCCTGGTAAAACTCCTAGCAATAACACTTGAGTCTACTTTGGATTCATAAGGTGTTCTGTTCTAAATATTCATAAGTGTTCCTTTGGAATCAAAACTCATTCAGGAATGATTGTGGGGCACAAAGGCAGGCTGTGGATTTTTTCTGCATAAGTTTGGTATTGACGTGTTGTGAAGGTGGTTAACATTTTGTTGTCTATATTGACAATTAACCAAGGGCTGAATTATTTGACGCCCCACCCTCTCCATCTCGCCACCTGGTTGAAACAATATTTTGTCTTTAGACAAAGTGTTTGGTGAATCGGCCACAACTTCCGAAATGTTTGACAATTTGATTGTTCCGAAAATCAAAGAAATCATCAATGGTTTGAACTGTGAGCATCTGTACATTCTATTTAATTATACACTTAAATTGTTAATGAAAGGTGTATTACTTGCATTAATAATTATGAGGGGGATGATCAAAGTTGATTCAGCATTGTGATTCAGGTACGTCAGAACGAATTTTCAGCAGGGGGTGCATTTTTTTTCAAGATAAAAGTTGTGATAAGCATAAAAAAGGTCATCGCTTACTTTACTTTATCCTCTTAAGAGCCCTGATGAGCAAAAAGTCATCGTCCCTCTGTTAGTTCTATTTTTAAATCCTCGCAAGTAAAAATGCACTGCACCCCTGATTTTTTTCAGGGGGTGCAGCTGCACCCCCACTTCCTATGGGCCTGTTGTGATTTGTGTTAAATAGTAAATACTATTGTTTATGTTATTAATTTCCATTGTTTCATCAATTTCTATGATAATAATAGAATCTATGCCTTTAAGGTACAAACCACTGGTTAATATTCATTTTGAGCTTTATGGCTCTAAATAAGTGTGCATGTGTATAACCAAGATTTCACTTACGTACCATAAGTGTCCAGAGAATGACTTCAGTGCAGCTTTAGCAACCGCTTCGTGTACTTTCTTGTAGCTCTCCAACTCAAAGAGTAGCTGTAGATCATTCCGTCGAGCAGATGAGGCACACGCACATGTAAACCAGGCCTTCAGATAGACTTTCAGTACAAAAGTGTTGAAATGGCCCAGAGCTGACAGCTCACGTGCAGTCATTCGGAACTGGGAGCGAAACAGGAAAATCTTTAGACAGTAGATTAGCTTTGACATCCACCGAGCCCGGTGGCAAGCTCCGGGCAAGCTCCGGGCGCCTGCACTTTTAGGCCATCGCTGCACTCTGCTCCGAGAAATAGAAGTGACAGCTGCAGAAGCTCATGATAGTCGTCTCTGGGCTGAAATTCTGTTAACTGCTGCTGAATGAAGTGAGTGAGGTCATCCCGAACTGGGCCCAGAACCGACGTGATGGAATCTACAGCCAGCCCACTTTCATACCTAGACCGGTTAATCGAACTCCAATTTTGACCAAATCTCTGAAACAACTTGATTTTTGGTCCACCAGTTGGTCCCATCAGTGTATCAAACACCTTTGCCACGATTAGTTCCATGATGTGGTGCCTGCATGCCAAGCTGATCAGTTCCGTGCCCAGCTTTTCTTCCAAGAGTATGCAAGCGCCAGCTTGAGGGCCTGTGTTGCTGGCTGTAGTGTCAAAACACATGAACTTAATGCGGTCAGCGAGGTTCCAATCCTGAATGAGATTAAACCCTGCAGTCGCCTCTGCTTGTCCGGTACCATTTGGCAATTTTGGCACCCCCAACAACTTCATTATTCCATCCCCAGACACCAGAACTGCAAGACGATCAACTACTTCTTTCGACATTAAAGCAGGCAACAGTTTTCCATCCCAGTGCACCACTAGTGGACAGTTTGGATCAAAGGATGCTTGAATCTCTTTGGCTGCTATTTCGCGGTGCTTGTGCCTGCTTCTTCTGATTGATTCCTTGTTAATTGCTATGGCTAAAGGGATATGCCCAAGTGATTCTGCTGCTGCTGCAATGATGTATAAGCTGTATTCCTGTCACTGACTTTAGTTCTGTCTAGTGCAGCTGCTAAACCTGGACTGATTACGTTGATAGGCCTGCTTCGCTTTGGCTGACTAGGAGTGTGTGGCATATTGGATTCATCATCCAAATCGCAGTCGTTAGTGGTTTCAGTCTCACTGCAGCTGGTGCTTAACTCCACAGTCTCCACTTTCCTTTCGGCTTGTTCCATCCGCTCAGCCTCCTTTTCCTTTCGTGTTTCTTTTTCCAATAGACGTTTTTGACATATTTCTTCTTTTTGAGCTAGCGCCATGTCGACGGGACTCATACAGCCACGCCTCCCTTTCTCTCTCTGTGCCTGAAGGAATTCTCTGTCTTCAGGTACCGTTATCATGGTCAAAGCTTCTGCGTGCGCAATGTCAAACAGATCCTGTAAACTTTCCTTAAATTGTTGTTCTTTGTCCCTCTGTGTGTCTGTTCTGTGAGATGCATTCTTCTTAACTGCAATCTATGCCGAATGCAGATCCTTAATTTTAGCGATGATGTGACAGTCTTTACGAATTGGAATGCGTGCCTTGTCCCAGGACAGAGCAAGTTCTTTCATCGTTGCTGTTGCACTCGCCGCAATAGTCTGCGATTCAACCTTGTGAAGATGAAAGAAATGCTGCAACACCTGCCGATTTGAAGGAAGTTTGCTTCCAGTTATTTCTGCCAGAGTTCCTCCAACCAGCCATATACCACGACAATTCTTGGGCAGATCACAACTACCGCTTGCCATCTCCCCTGATGATAAAAATGTATGATTTTATAAAGTGTGCAACAACTATATTTAAAATTATGTAAATATCAGATTTCAACATGACAATAACATCAAGAACCCTTATTATCACTCAGTCAGTGGTGAAAAGATGAATAAATAAATGAATAAATAATGCTAGATAATCACCTGAAGTCCTGCAGTTCTCTTCTCAATCACAATCAGCACTGCACCACAGATATTTGGGAAAGTGAATGCGCAGTCAGCTAAACTGTCTATTTAATAATATTACTGACAAAGTCTACAGTGCTGAATCGGCTGCTACAGCAATATTAGTCTGATTGCACAAAATTAATAAATTAATAGCCCGAAATCTTGCTGACAGAAGAAAATAATTTAATTTTTTGGTGAAGAAAATTTGAATTTAAAATAAAAACATATTATGGAGACAAAGGTACAATTGTACACGTGACAACATTTTTGTCCATTGAGCTACCAGAAGATATTAAAATATCAGACTGAAACTTGGCAGAGTTATCATGTATCATAAAAGGAACAAAATGAAGGGGTGGGACATGGAAAATGTTTCAAATTTTTTTTGTCCATTACATTGAGTGGCACCCTAATATATAATATATATATATATATATATATATATATATATATATATATATATATATATATATATATATATATATATATTGTCTCCATACATTAGGCTTATGAAAAGAGGACATATTTGTTACATACTGTACTGTAGGAATTGTTGAAATTGTCAAGTACCAGTATATATCAGGTCAGTCTTGGTTAAGGTGTTCTTTGCTTTGTTGCAGTGATGGTTGCAGCTTACAGCCAACCTGGTTCTGGAAAAACTTTCATGATGTCATTAAACAGAAACGACCTCATCCAAAAGACATGCGAATTCTTGTTTGGTTTTTTTCTGGACGTGAGTTCTTATTTTTTGTTTTGCTAGTGGTAGGTGAGCTTTTGCACAGTTTTTGTGAGATATTTCTATTTTCAGGATGAATCAATCATGGCATGTCTTATTTTAAATATTTTCAGTTTTGTCTTTCTTCTTTTTATAGTATTTTAGACATAAATTTGTATTAATTTTAGATAATTGTATTTAGATTTAATTGTATTTAGATTTCTGTACAATCCTAGACAGTTTCTTTACAGAACTTTGGCACAGGACAAAACGAACTTTTCTCTACATTTCTATTTTCTACCATATTAGTAGTTATTTATTTGAGGATTGGGTTTATGTTTTAGAAACCCGAATTTCAGTTTCAAGTCAAGATTTCATACATTGAAATATATCTAGATAAATATCTAGATCTTTTGCAGGAAAATGATCAGGGAATTAATCTGGAAATTAAAACAAATCTGGTTGGTGTAAACAGAGTTGAATGATTTTTTCCTGTTTAAATTGTATAACTGAATATCTAATTTAATCTTATAGTTTCAGTTAGAAATGTGCTGATGGGAGTTCATTTTGTTTAGTTATTTTTGAACGCCTGTTTAGCTGTTAGAGGGGTGAAAAGATGGTGGATTGGATAAACACTATAGCAGGCACAGACAGAAACGGATCTTATCCCATAGGGGCCTCAGGTCAACTCAGCCATCAGCAGCAGCAGTGGTAATAGTAGAAGTAACGGTAGTAAGACAATTTATAGAGTGTTGTAGACACAACATGAGTGCAACTCAAGCTTCTGTTTTTACAATAAAATGGAAGTAATATTGTGCTAATTAAATTGATTGCTTTTATAACTTTCGAATAAATAATACATATTATTTATATATTTTATACTCTCTCTACTGTGAAACATGAATGTTTCGTCTTTGAGTCATTTTCTATCACAACATAATTTTGTTATGTTGATTGATTTGCCATAGAAAATTTTGCTTCATGCAGTTTTAAATTTGAGTTGCATCTAGATCAGGGGTGTCAAGACATTTTGTGCGGCGGGCCAAATGACATGACTCCCATGTCCTCTCGGGCCAAATGCAAAAATGCTTGTCAGTGGCGTAGCGAGGGTATCCGCCTATCCGGCACTATCCGGCGCCCGGGGGCAAAGTGTACCCTTGGCGCACCTAACACTGCTGACAAGCAAAAAAGGTTGTCGCACATGTTTCTTTTATTTACTATGCATTTCACTTACTCAAATACCCGATTTTGGCGCCCCTCACCTCGGCACCCAGAGGCATATGCCTCCCTGCCCCCCTCGCTACACCTCTGATGCCTGGAAATATTATATTCCAAAATCTGAGCCATCTAAAAATCTAAAGTAAAGTGACGAAAGCATGAAAGGCCATTCAATCATTGCATTATTTACATTGATTGCAACCTATTGTTGTAACTGTGACAAACCGTATTCTAGTCATGTCTAACAGAAACAGTTAAATTTCAAACTCTGTTAATGGCAAAGAACTGAAGATCAAATTGAAAACATAAAGTTAGATGACGGTCGATGTAGATGTGGAAGCTGATGAGACGTGACATTGTTTATTTTTCACTAGTTTAACAATGTCTCGTTTGAATATGCAGTCAAAGCTACTCGCAAATTTGCTGAGGGTTTTACTAATTAATGCAAGTACGCTAGGCGAGTATATAACGGTAGTAATCTCCCGCTGTTGATGTAGTGCGTCTATAGACTGGTTCAGTCAATCAACAGCGCCAATGAAACTTAAAACCAAAAAAGATTTATGCTCTTCCGTATGTCACGCCAGCAAAACACAGGATCTACGATTCTACATCAAAGCAATTTTTAAAACTAAAAAAGATTTTACATCAAACCAATTTCTCAAACCAAACAAGATTTTACATCAAAGTTTGATCAAATCAATTTCACGCATAAGCCTTTAGCAAAATATTTTAAAACGTAAATATTTTTGCGGGCCAAATAAAATCAGCTCACGGGCCAAGGTTTTGACACCTCTCATCTAGATCATTTTTTTCTGATTATCTGGAGTACCATTTAAAAGTTTGCAGCATTTAAATTCAGTGAAATTTTAAGGAGAATGTCATTTGTAAATAAAATGAAACTAAATTATTATGGATAATGATTGAAAATGAATAATTTTCATGATGAATTAACTGTGTTATCTATGAAATGAATGCTGTGGTTTCAAAATATCTGCTGCATAGAAATGCTGTTTTTTACACATGGATTGAGCACCACACTTTTTCATCCAAGTTTACACCCATAGTGCTCTAGGTGACTGCTGCCATCTAGATCTGTACTTCCCAAATTGGTGGTCCATGACACGAGTCAAGAAATCTGAGAAAAATTTAGAAGTTTTAAAACATTTTCTCTTTACAAACACGTGCTGAACACAATCCGGAAATTATGCATTACTTCTCGTCATCACTTGAGCACTTTTCGTGTTTTGGGCGGGATTATTCGGACGAATCCTAATAATTGATTTTGTGCATTATTCGCCACCTTATCGAATAGGTAATTGGCTAGTTTAGTGTCCCAAATTAAATTACAAAATAAATGTGGAGAACATGTTGATGCGGGCCAAGAGAAAGTTGAGGAGGCAATTTGGTACAAGTCGTGGCTTCTTTCCCTCATATATCCATGAGTTAATGTTCAGGAATTTTGTACGTCAGGGAAACGTGTTTGGGACATTTCTCAATGCCATAGCGGAGAGTTACCCTGTTTAAGTATTTATAATGCTTCTTACTGTCATTAATGAAGAGATGCCCGGCAGCTTCTTAAGCTTCTTAATTTTGTTAATGCAAACCACATGTATTAATTTTTTTCAGACGCTATAATTTCATTTGAGATCATTATTCTAATTTATTTTTGTTAATTACAAGATAACATTTGAGACAGCATGTATTAATTTCTTTTAAGATGCCATTTTAATTCGGGGCGCTAAACTAGCCAATTACCATCGAATATTCGGTACAGCCTTAATCTGTACTGTCCGAACATTGCCTTGCTAATTTTCAACATTTATCAGAATGACTATATAGATGTTAATTACATAAATTACATTGTCAAATCACACTTTCTCCCAATTTATGAAGCATATTAGTTGTGCTCCATTTTGCAGTATATTTTATATTTCTTGGTGTTACTTGTGCTTAGGAAGGAAAGATATTCATCAAGAATCTCATTACAAGACTAGTTACATCTCAAGAAGAAGTGCTTCAGTGTCTTAAAGATGGAGAAAGTGAGATTAACTCCTTTACTGCCGTATGCTGTACAGTGTATGTCATCAGGTCAGGTCAGGTCTTCGTCCTCCAACTGTGTCCAGCTATCGACTTCTTCATATGACATCTCTCCAAAGTTCTCTCTCCTTTGCTATTTTTTCCAAAGTCATTCGGTGTCTTCCGTCAGTTTTTCTGCTGAGATTCAGTCCTGCCACGTGTAGATCCTCTTCCAATCCATCCACCCATTGTCTTTTCGGTCTTCCTTTAGATCTTCTCCCTCTGGCTTGCAGACTGCAGTTGAAAATTTATTTTGGGTTCCTTATTTCATATATTCTGAGTACATGTCTGGTCCATTTCATTCTTTTCTTTCTGATGACTTCCATGATGCTCGGTTGCAGTGTTTTGATTGACAAGACACCGAGACATGACCTTATCTTGCTCCTAGGAGATTTCAATGCAAAAGTTGGGAATAATTTTGGAGTATGGGGACAAATTATAGGAAAGCATGGAGTACATGGGGATGAAAATGACAATGGAACCAGATTACTTGAATTATGCAGATTTTTACAAAAAATGTGTAGGGAACTCACATGGACCTCTCCAGACAGCAAAACTGAAAAAACTGAAAAACTGAAACATGATAGACTATATCATCACTAGAAAAGAGTGTGTATGTCATTGCAGCATATAATGATCAATAGCAAAATAGGGGCTAGGTGCAATCTGAGTATAGATAGTTTTATTGTGCAGTTTCGATTATTTACTCTCTGAGTTTAAATACCGTTAAGCACTAAGTTTTGCAATTTATTGGTGCTCACATGTCCACTGGAAATCAATGCATTCCGCACAGCACTTTAATCTGATGGCTAATGCATCATATTAAGGTGCTATGTGAATGCAAGTCTTTTTTATGATAGGGTTAGTTGTTTATTATTCAATTAGGTGTTTACCCATCAAAAATGACGGGGGAGAGTGGCTGTTTTACCACCCGATTTTGTGCAAATGCAATAACATTTTGCACAATTAATTGTCCTTAACTCAACTCAACCCATTCGCATGAATTTTCTGAAACTTGATAGTCAACGTAAGTGTAATGATTTGGCAGTGTCGAACGACATGCAGTGCTTGATTCTTTTGTTTGCTGTGCTGCTTTTGCATGCCAAGCAACAGCCTGCTCCTCATTCTCACTTGATTGTCGGAAATCACATGAAAGCTGGACGGGGATTTGAGCTGCAATGAAGACGCTTTGTTAAGCGCTCCGTTGATAATACAGTTTTGATTAAACAATTTCGTTGGTATCTGCCATGTATCGTGACCGACAGACCGTCGGTCGGACAGACATCGAGAATTATATAATAAGATTTAATATAGATACTAATTCATTTTTTATAAGAAATGGTAACTAATGTACTAGTAATATATGGTAAATAAATTATTTAACCCTATAAAACTAAGTTTTAAGCAGTGACTTTTATTGCATTTTCAGAGAGACGACACACTGCTCCTACCAACCTAAACCCTAAAAGCAGTCGATCTCACACAATATTTGAATTGGTAATGAACTTTTTGCATCTATTCAGAATTTGAGTGCAATGCTAACTTTGCATACTTATGAAATTTACTGAAATTTTGCTGTTGTGCCTCTATTCACTTGGGTTTATTGTTATGCTATTGTGTGGACTATGGAGGCTTCAAGCTATGATGACATTGGCTGTGAGCAAGAAAACATGGTTTTAAGAATCCAGACAAAGCAAAAATTGAGATTTTAGGATTTTGTATTTTAAGTTGAAAGGTAAAAAATAATCTTTAATGTTTTAGAAGTTTTTTGTTATCTGCAGACAGTAGAAAACATATGTGGCTCAAATATAGATTGAGGTTTATGAGTATTGATGTTCCAGATTTTTCCAAGCCTGAAAACCTAAATTCTGTTTCTTAAAAATCCTAGGTTTTCCAGCCGTGGCTGTGAATGTATTAATTTTTATGGCGACCAACCAATCTCAGCGGTGGTGGTGGTGGTGGTGGTGGTGGTGGTGGTGGTGGCGATGACGATCTAAACCAGGTCCAATTGGCTTTTAAACCATCTAGGGATGGGATGATTGAGGTGGTTTCCTGTTGTCTTCATCTCAGACAATAACAGATGAGAACAGCTAGTCCAAAGTTGCTACTCTGTAACCAGGGTCAGAACTGCCAGATTGCAAGGCATGAACCTCTTCCACTACTCCACTTCAGCCCCGGCATAAATTGTTAATTTTTAATTAATTTGAATTTGTGAAGACATTCTAGTATTGTAAAAGCATTTACAGAAGTAAGTTTCATGTTTAGGCAATTGACATCATTAGATGCTCAACAGAAACGACAGTGACATCAAAAATAGTAAGTGTTTGTTTTCATTTGAATGACAGTTGGATTGGTCATTTTATGCTTGTTGGTTAATCTAGGCTCATGGGGTGACACTGGTTTCCGTTGCTATGAGCCACATTTATTCTAGTTTACTGTTCATTTATTTAATTTGTATCCACCATGTATTTTTTAACTTAGTCCTATTTTTCGACAGTCTTCAATTTCATTTTGTTTATCTAGTGAATGCGGTCGCCGCAGTAGTGTCCAGGCAGGCTCAATTTCAATGATCATCTTTCTTTTCATTTGTGATATGAATGTGGTAATTTCTTCATTCTCTGTTGTTATAGTTGTGCTTTTGGTCCAATTTAAAAGAAAATTATGGATTGTATACTTGTTTTGTCTATGTTTACTTATAGACATTTTTGGACATGGCTGGCCATGAAAGACTGATGAAGACTGGGGCACAGGGGAAGACTTTAATGGAAGCAAATGCAATCAACGAAAGTCTTTTATCATTTGGAAATGTTCTCAAACAGATTGCAGTCAACCCTAAAGGGTTAGAACTTAGAATATTTGATTTGTGTTAATGTGTGTGTGTGTGTGTGTGTGTGTGTGTGTGTGTGTGTGTCCATATTGTGGACAGGAAAAAAACAAAAAAGTAAACCTTAGAAACCTTAGGTAAAAGTTTCGGCTTTGGTTATTAAAACTGGCAGAGAGAAGTGAAACGAAAGAGGAAAGACAAGGGGAAAAGAAACTGTGGAAAGATGAAAAGAACAGGGGGAAAGAGGAACCACAGATCAACTAAACTACCAAGTTGTGCAAGACTGAAGGACATGTTGTCACTTGCCACCTTCATTTTTTGAAATAAGACTCATTTTGTTACTAAGTATTTGTGAGAATGTATTTCTGCTTATATTTTCAGGTATGTCCCTTTTCGTGGAAATTGTCTGACGAGACTTCTCCAGAAATATATTGACGGAAGTTGCAACATTTTTCTGTTGTGCATGGTATCGCCATTGGATATTGAAGAAACTGAAAGGACGCTGTGTGTGAGTGTAGTTATTGCATCTGTTGTATTTGCAGGTGGATTTGTTGTTGTTGTTGTTGTTGTTAGAATTTGACTTTTGTGTGCTGCATAGACTAGATGGGTGTGCTTTTTGTGAATTACCAGTACGTCGTTAAAATTTGGGCCATATGTGATTTATTTAGCATAAGTGGTGTGTATCAAATTGATGCTTTGAAATAAAAAAATATCTATCATTTGTGTAATGTATTTTGCAATTTATGCTTTATTGTTACCAAAGTGAATTTTATTTATATTTATTTCCAGACCTTGGGCACACAATTTTTGTATATCCCTGGGCAATCTTTTGTCATAAGTACTAAGGACATTCATATACAGGGTTGATTGATTGATTGAATTTGGATTGTTGTAGTTTGCACAGAATGTGAAAGGTATTAAGTTGCAGTCAATATGCATGCAAGATAACAGAAGCCAAGCACAACAACATGTGGCTGAACTGAAAGTACAGCTGGCATTGGTTAGCAAGTTTCTGCGAAATCCATCATGTTTATTTGAACCTCTGTTTTTAATCTTGGGTACATATGGCATTCAAAGAAGATGGACCAGTTATCATAGTAGATCTAGTATTGGTCAACTGATTGTGCAATAGACCTATTGACGGTAGACCAGGTATACATTAGAATCAGTATAATCAGTCGACCAGAAGTCTGCCTGTTGTTCTAGATGAAAAATTGTGCATTCAGCACAAACACAGGGTTAAATTTGTATAGGATTTTACTTATAGAGAGTTGATTAGTCAATGTTTAGTTGAATCTAACTTCATACACTGACTGAAACTTTATGGTATGTATTAATATACATAAAGTAAATGTAAGTGAACTAATTTATATAGCACTTGTGAAGTTTAATTCCTAACAATTAGCTTTTTCTCCAGTGCTATTTATCATGCTCAACTCATTTCTGTCCTGTTTTGTTTTCCGGTGACCAACTGATTGCTGTGCAATTGTGCATGCTTTGATAATTGTGCGTGGCTGCTTTGTCAGGTATTTATTACTGTGGCCCTTATTGGTAGACTGCTAGAGCAGCATCACTAAACACTTAAGAGCACCGTGAACCTCGATACATTACACACACCATTTGAGAGGTGGTGAAGCTAGAAAATGCATTCACTTATCCCCAGACAATGTAAGGTGTTGGGAGAATTTTTTAATATACAGAAAGGGGTGAAAGTTGTTGATGAATTGATTGTAGGCAAATAAGACAATTGAGGCAAAGGAGAAGCTGGAGAAAGAACTGAGGGAACAGATTTCTGAACTTCGCTTATGCTGTTCTGTTCAAGAAGACGCACCGCGCGTGAGTTTCCTTTAACATCCATATATTCGTACCATAATGTAAGATGGCAGGTATACTTGGGTCAAACGAGTTAAAAGGATTAACCTTCAGTTGGTTTTGTCTGTTTTAAATAGTATTGTTATTATTGCATAGTTGATACGGCATGTCAAGTCATTCATAGAGTGAAGAATCATAAATGCAGAGTAAGTAAAAGTGAATAACTTGTCCTTGGTTACTACACTGTGGCTAGGTTCAGATTTGAATCTGCTACCATTCAGTAGCATGTCATGAATCCACTCTGCCTCCTTTATGATCCACATGTAGTGAAATGTAGGACTTGTATAGCGCCTCTTCTCTGTGTTTGCCCCTTTACCGGCAACTTCGAAGATATTCGTCCACTACTTTCCAGACTGGTAGATAACTGGCCTGAGAAATCTGTCCAAATGCTAAATATAACTTTGGTATCATTATCTTCCTTAAAAGTATTTAGATGTATCGAGTATTTTGGTGAATATCCATTAAAAATCGTATTTGTACTATCCACTCCAGCAAATAGTTAATCTGCTAGTGGCAGCATTTTGGTGGAGATTCTTTGCTATGCAGTGATATTCCACAAGAAAGTGTGGAAAATTGCCCAAAAGCAAATATAAATAGAAATGGAGCAAATTTGAAGTTTCTGGCTGTAGCAGAATGGAAATTTATGACGTTGAACTGGAGTTGCAAGCGGCCTTTTGTTATAGTGTTCACAATACATTCGTTGGGTGTCTGAGTAAAAATTCAGTGATTGAGGGCCTAAAGCGATAAAGGGATACTGAATCTGGCCTTGCTATCACGGCGGGCCCGGCGACTTTCTCTTCTTACGACGGCCCACGTCTCACCGCATTTTCTGCCCCAACGCTTGAGGAGGTGATGACAGTGGTGCGATCGTCCCCGAACAAGCACTGCTCCGCTGACCCACTCCCTACTCGGCTCTTGAAGGAATCTATCGCGGAGCTGGCACCATTTCTGACGACGCTCATGACGGCTTCATTAGAAACTGGCGAATTTCCTTAGACGTGGAGGCACATGATTGTAGTCCCTCACCTGAAGAAATCGGGACTGGATCAGTCTGACCTCAACAACTACAGACCGGTATCCAATTTACCTTTTCTCTCTAAGCTGCTGGAGAAACTCGTAAACAAGCGGCTGGTGGGACATCTGTGCGAGAATGGGCTAATGCCTACAGAGCAATCTGCCTATCGTCGAGGACACTCTACAGAGACTGCCATCTTAAAAATCCTTAATGACCTGGTGGATGCGACTTTGAACGGACGAATAGCGCTTCTCTGCCGACTCGATTTTTCGGCAGCGTTTGATACGGTGGATCACCAGATCCTCACCCGGCGACTGGAGATATCTTACAGTCTGGACGGCCTTCCACTTCTCTGGATCAAGAGCTATCTAGCCGACAGAACACCGGCAGTGTGGTGGAACAATCAAATGTCTTCGGAGCATCGAGTCCAACATGGTGTGCCGCAAGGATCAGTCTTAGGCCCCTTGCTATTTATACTGTATACAGTCGACGTCCATCACGTCATCAAGGCTTTCGGTCTTACGCCGCATAGTTATGCAGACGATGGACAGATCTACTCGTCATGCTTACCCTCGGAAGTGGAGCGACTACAGGTTCGTTTCACTGACTGTATAGCAGCTATTTTTACGTGGACGGAAGAGAATCGGCTCGCACTGAATCCGGCCAAGACGGAATTTTTGTGGATGAGCACCCCCAGGAGAAGGCATCTGCTAAGTCATGCCCCGTTTGTGGTGGGAGATGCTGCCATTGCTCCCTCCGAGAGCTTATGTCTTCTGGGAGTGCTCCTAGATGAGACTCTATTCTTTGAAGTGCACGTTAACAATCTGATACGCTCCTGCCACTACCAACTGCGGAGAGTGAGGTCAATTCGACGGTACCTGCCAGTGAGCGCGGCTGTCAAATTAGTGCGGGCCCTGGTACTGACACGAATTGATTACTGTAACAGTGTGCTTCTTGGACTTCCGGATACTAGACTGAACCGCATACAATCAGTGCTGAACCAGGCTGCATGAGTGATTTTTGGCTGTCGCTGGGGTGACCACGTCACTCCTCTCCTTAGAGATCGACTCCACTGGCTCCGTGTTCCACAGCACATTGTCTACAAGCGCTGTTGGCTTACGTTTCGGGCTTTATATGATCCACTCTGTCCTGATTATCTAACTGTACTTGTACGAAGATCGACTGTGATCGACAGGAGATCGGTTCTCAGGTCCAGTCGGAGAGTGCAGTTGTTGGTCCCTCCCCCGTCCAAGACCCCTAAGTTTGGGGAAAGTTCATTCGTGCGGGGGAATCCCGCCCTGTGGAACTCTCTTCCAGACAATGTGACTGGAGCAGTCTCAGCTGGACTTTTCATTAGAAATTTGAAGACACATTTATTTAATATTGGATATGAACTGTGTTAAGCGCTCTTGTTGTAGGCCTTAGCCTTGTCTACTGCGCTATATAAATTGTCAATAAATAAATAAATATCAATTTTTGTTTGTTTCCTTAGCTTCCACATCTCAAATTCTGAAGTATTTTGACTATTTATCAGAGTTAAATAATCGTATTTGAATACTAGTTATTGACTGTTGTGACTGGCAAGAAGTGGGTTGATCATATTTCACAGTCCTATATTTTGAGATGAGCTTAATTTTATTTACGTATATGTAGTAATTTCAGTTGCATTGATAATTCTGACTCAACCAAAGCTGAAGTAGAGATTCTTTTCATTTCAGGAAAACATGCTTCAAAGCAAAAGGAATTATGCAAGCTCTTCAGGCATCAGCTTACCCTCTACTATTGGTATTGTTAATAAAATTATTTTAAAATTCAATTCTGATCTTGTTATTTAACTTTAGCTGATGTATCTCTTTCGAAGTGTTAATGTTTTATGTTCCAATTCGTATATTTCTTTAAAAAGCAGATGGGTTATAACATGTGTGATATTGGCAAGTGGTATGAAATAAGTCTTTGTGTTTATGGCTAATGGCAATGGATCTATAGTGTGTTTATGAAAAGAAGCCAGTATAACCTATCTTACATCTGGAATTTATTGTCTAATATGTCACATTGGATTAGTCACTTGGTGGTGTCGACGATAGAGCCCTGCGCGGGCGGCCCGGGCCGGGCCCAAAAGATTGTCAAATGAAACGGGCCGGGCCTAATGAGTGACGGGCCGGGCCATCGTGTGGTCTTCTGTTTAACTCATTAAGAAACCCTCGATCAATGGAACTTGCCAATTGTTGCCGGTTTAACTTTACGGATCGTTCATTGTTGTTCTTTGTTCCCTATTCCCTACCCCTTCACTCGTAGGTGGCCTAAGCAAGCAAGCCGGTTGTTAGTCGGCTTACTCGGCTATATGCAGTATTTAGTGTGACTTTAATAGCTCCGTCTGATGACTCTGGTCTATCTTGTAAGGCGTCAGATTTGGATGTGCTGGGGCAACCATTTCATGGGGTCGCACTGCATTGGACACTGATACCATTTAGAACATAGGCCTACTAATTTTGCATTCTAATGCTTAAACTGTATCGATAGGCTTCATTTTTGTTGGATTATGATTTTTTACAGTAGATACTAGATTGTAGTAAGAAGACTGCTATTAAAACGTCAACTGATTTTCCAAAAGTTATGGTTGCAAATTGTAATCGCAAATGAGCAGGTTAGGCGGGCCGGGCCTGAAATTTGGTGGGCCGAAACGGGCCGGGCCCTAAAGGGAAAACGATGAAACGGGCTGGGCCAAAAAACCACGAGCCGCCCCGGGCCGGGCTGCCATAAGCCGGCCCGTGCTGGGGTCTAGTCGACGACGGTGGTGGTATGAACACAGTGGTTTAGTAGTTTTATATCCAATCCATCAAAATATGGTTTACCTTACGAGGACCCTGCATTTTTATAATTGCAAACCTAAGTCATCAAATTTAAATTTGCCGTTCTCAGAGCCATCATTGTTTTGTGTTCTGAGGTGCTGTGGAGATATCTTGAGAGAGTAATTCTTTTATTGTCCTTCAGAAACTGCTTGGCGATCCCCTATGGGACCGCGGACCCCAGTTTGAGAACCACTGTAATAGGCGAATACCGCTTGCTTTTTGGACAGATTTGTTTTTTTAATGTCAGTCTCAGTGTAGTGGATTTTGAATTTTTTAGGGATGTTGTTGCTTTGTAGAGTTCAAAAACAATAACTTTGTTGTAAAGGATGAAGCAGTTGTCTTTTTGGATGACGATGATGATGACGATGTATTTTTGATTGATTGCTCCCTTGCTAAGCTGGGTCAAAGTGGTCAAATGGGAAGCAAATCGACGCCCGCAAGATTACTTTGGGTAAGCATTTAGCAAATATAATTTAATTGTAATGCTTGAAATCTTCAGTTGCTCTGTCTAGAGACAGATTCAATGTGCCATTATCACTGCTCCTTTGTATCTTGAGCTTTATTTTTCAGAGTTTTGTTATAAAGTACTTATGTGATGAAATATAATTATTGAAAAGTCTAGTTTTATTTTTATTATTTTGTGAATTAGGCAAAGAGAAATGGCCATAAAGAGAGCAGCTCTTCTAGACCCTATGCTACTGGGTTTGTTCTACCGGAGAATGAAACGCTAGGTTTGAAGCTGAATTTGTTTTAAAGCCTTTTATTGTTGTCAATCAGAACTGTTATTTTCCTGCATTTGACTTTGGTCACCAACAACAGAGATGGGTCTTTGGACATGTTATAATTTGGTTTTGAGTAATTAAATGCTTTCAGATTGAGGCTTGTTTGATTGTTTTGAAAAGTGTTTGGCTTATATACATACAGGTTTGAGTTGATGTTTACTGCTGCTAGATACTTGGTTTGAAGTTTTCTCTGTCTTTTTGAGTTGATTCTTAATTTAACACGTTGAATGCCGAAAAACCCACACAAAACGGGGCATACGATGTACATCATCATCATCATCATCATCATCATCATCATCATCATCATCAGTAGCGCGTGGCCAGCAGGGGCAGTTGCGTCACCCTCTGACCATGACCCCGCCGGATGGCACGACTCCAGAGAGTAGATGGAATCTCGCTGGTCTGGGTATGGATGTGGTCGATCCATCTTTTCCTGGGACGACCAGGACAGTACGATGTACATCCAGGCGCCTAAAATGTTAAGAATCAAAGTTTTATGTTATTTTGTTTTAAGTGTTCTTCTCGTTGCACAGTTTTATCTGTTACTTTAGCGGTTGCCCCTCCGACTTCAGATAAGATGTGTAGCAACTGTAACACAAAAGAAACACAACAATGGCGCAGACATGAGTTAACAAATGCTCTACTGTGTCAACGATGTGGGGCATACAGAGATCGCACTCATGTATGTATACTGGTACTTTGATCATGTATTGTGGAGCGCCATTGTTCCCAGAATTTCATGGACCGGGGGTTTGGCCCCATCTGGCTAGGTACAACTAACCCACTGGGATAAAATATTTTGGGCTTTGCCAGTCTGTCCCACACGTGGACATGGGTTCATTTTTAAAAACCCAGCTATCATGATTAATAGCCAACCCACAATAGCAATAGGGTTACGTGACCCAACTCAACCTGCCATGATACATTAAAATTTCTTAAAATGTGACTTATTTTGTTACCCAGCTCAACCATAAATATGGAAATTTCTGACCCAATCCGAGCTCATGGGTAGACAAAACAGCGCTTTTTTACAGGCAAGTGCAGCTCTAGGGATTTTGAGAATAGGTAGCTCCCAGGCAATGTTAACCTTATCCAGATTTGGGCTGCACCATTTAATATCTTATTTTTACCAGGTGATTAGATTGTTAATTCTGTTTTTTTCTGTTTTCTCGTTAGTCTGACCGCCCTCAACATCTATGGAATGCCCCGCTTCGAACACGCAGACACTGATCGTAGCATATTGCTGCAGGACAAGTTTATTTTCTGCATTATTTTTCACCATTTGTTGACATCCGCACAAAAATCATTCTATCAACACACATTGGAACCAAGGATATGGTCGAAATCAAAGCTGGGTCACTTTCATTAAGATAGAAATACTGGTGGAATTGGAGGAAGTGTTTTTAACTCATTGGGTCTGTGGCAACAAAGACTTTTAGAATTGGTGCATTGCTCATTCCTAACATGCAGATAAGAGTCTGGCAAAAGTCAAATAAATCATATGCATGATAGAGATTGTGAAGAGCAGTGTTTATTCTAGCCACCTTGACATTGGGGGGAGTTTGAAATGTTTGGGGGGACAAGATTTGTCTCTCCATGCTTGGGGGAAATTTCCATCCCTCAAGCCAACATATACAAATTTGGGAGGGGGATTTTAAAACTTGGGGGATTCCCCCCAAAAAAGGCCTAGAATAAACACTGTCCTGGCAGTATTGAGTGACTTGACATATAAAATGGGATTAAAAATTGTTTTTAATTAAGTGATATACAGGGTGTGATTTGTGATCTGGAGCAGTGGGGGGAATATGTCGAGCTTGGGGGAATGTAGTTGTTGGGGAAATGTAGCAGTGGGGGATGTAGTTGTGGGCAGTAGCAGTAGGGGGATGCAGTGGGGTAAATCTCCCTCCCCCCTACAAATCACACCCTGGTGATATAATGACACCGTTTTCTTTCACAGATTTAGCACTATTTGAAATTTGATTTTATTTGGTGCAAAGTGCAAACGTTGTGTATTTTTACGTGTTAATTCATTTCAACTTTATGCTGGCCATTTAGGCACTTTAGGCTTCTGATTTTTTGATTTCAGTCTCACTTTGTCATCTGTAAATCAAAATCTGTAAATGAACATCAAAATCAATATCTGTGAAAGCTCGGAGATCTATGTTTGGAGAATTCATATGGTCAGATCAGTTTAATTGAAAACTACATTTAAGTGTGTTCCATTTCCTGTAAATTGTATAAATGAAGTGGTTGTTTCTATTAGTGTAATTGCATGTACTGTAGAATCCTGTTAATTTGCAACGTTCTTGAATCGTCCTTCTGATCTAGTCCATTTTATTCAGAGTTTCAAATATTTAATCTATTTAATGGATTTCCACTGTATACGGGATCCATGTACGTTGTCCATTGTAGCCAAGTTCTGTTTGCTGTATTGAGGTTGTAGTGTAGTTAGTAGTGACTCTTGTCGAAATTGTCTACCATTTTTAGAAAAAGGATGATCATGGCATAGAGGCCCAGAAAAGAGTGTTTTAGAATCAATTAAGAGAGAGACTGTAGAATCAGTTAAAGAAAATCATGTTTTGTAATTTCTTTAATAACGTCATTATAAATATTATTGGAAAATTATTTGATTAGTGGCTTCTTTTAAGTCTGGTTTGCAATCAGAGCTGAAATACCGGGTAGAGGAGCATTGACTAATGACCCCATTTTAAATAATAATTTTTAGTGCATTTTGTGTCCGTCTTCATTCGTGGTTTATTTATCTACTTCCTCTTTATTTGTCCTGCCTTAGTTGCTGCATATTCTATTTGGCTCCTCATGTTCTTTGTCATTACTCCCTCCTCCACCCCCACCCCATTGAATACCTGGCTTCCATCAGTGGCCCCCAAACTTTAGTGCACTGATTCTAAACAACTAGTCTAGTCCAGATTTGTGAAATATAGCTGGCTCCCATGATTATTATACGTTCCCACCCCAACGCCTCCCCCCACTTGCCAAAAACTGTAGCCGCCACTGAGTACAGTTGTGTTATTACTTTAAAGCACTTGCTTTAAATGCTCCACTTTGTATGTGGCCACTGTCCCATTTGAAGTCTGTAGAATGTGACAATAAGAAGGTTTGACTGCAAATATGTTCATATAGGGTCCTACCCTGGCTAAAAGACAAGTCATAGTATTTAATTGTTTTTCTGATTTGATTTTTGGCGTTAGTTGTCGCCTGCCTTCTTCTGTTTCATCTGTCTGGAAATCCTGTTGCGTCTTTGCTAAGTGGCTTTGATCATGTTACCTATAATATGCATTGAACAATGGTTTCAGTGTTGCTGATTGTTTGCCTTGTAGGCCTATGCTGCCAATTACCGTACATACATATTTCATTGCAGCTTGACGATGTTTAGTAGAATGTATGTAAAGTTTATTTGGACATTTTGGCGTTTTGTTATAAATTATGGAGAAAATTAGGATTTTATATATGTCTATGCAGTCGTTACACGCACAGTTAGGCTAATGATTTGCTGATGTCTCTTTGTGGTTGGATTGTGCATGTTGGCTTTAGCACAGCAAATGCAAGGCTAAAAATTACTGGCCTAATTTCAGTTCTGTGATTTTACATGTGTCTTGTTCAGAAATCAATTCTTTTGTAATCAATTTCATCCTAGTAAAATCTTTTGTTAATAATAGGAACATAGCCGCCAGTGTGTTGGTTTCTTAGTGTGTGTGTGGGGGGGGCGGTAGTAAAAGGCATAAGTAGACCTGCTAATTACAGTCTATAGCCCATGGATTTTTTCCGAAATTTGAGCGAAAATTTGTGGTGTCGTAGGACCTTCATATTTGCACCAATTGAAGCCCAGTCGATGCCTTCAAGGAATCCGGACCCGCACTTTGGATATCAATCAGGTGTCTGATTGTTTTAAAGGTTTTAAAAATCTTTACAATGTATACCCTCCATTATTAATATTGCCAATATAGACAGTGGCGTATTTACCATTGGGCCATTTGGGCCATGCCCCCCTTTTTGGTCTTGGCCTAGCCTGTCCGCAGACCCCCATTGTAGGCTCGCGCTTTGCGCTCGCCATGGGTTGGCCCCCCTTACCAAAATTCTAAATACGCCACTGTTTAGGAGGCTAAGTAAGCCTGTAGGCCTATGAAACCACTGTGAATGCTCACCGCGTTCAAATGCTCACCGCGTGGAAATGCCCTCCACGTCTGAATGCTCTCCGTGTCAAATAATAATAATAATAATAATAATAATAATAATAATAATAATGTGATTTTATGTGTTTTAGGAGCTAAGTAAGCCTGTAGGCCTATGAAACCACTGTGAAGTGTGAATGCTCACCGCGTCGAAATGCGCTCCGTGTCCATGGATTTTTTCCGAAATTTGAGCGAAAATTTGTGGTGTCGTAGGGCCTTCATATTTGCACCGATTCAAGCCCAGTCGATGCCTACAAGGAATCTGGACCCGCATTTTGGATATCTATCAGGTGTCTGCAGTGGCGTGTAGAGAGTGGTTGGCGCCCGGGGCCAAATTTTTTTTGGCGCCCCCTTCTTTCTGATCTGATGGTTGACGGAGCAAAAAAGGCCGGATTTGAACTACCAACGATTGGTAAAATCATGCGTATAACAGGAATCACTTGGAAATCTTCGACTTTTTCATTTATACTTTTCTGTATTTTATAAATTATCGACGGCAACATAGTTCAGTAACCGATGTCCGATGTAAACATTAATATTTCTTTAAAAATTGAGTGTGACTGCATAGTATCTGTGAATATTTGATATGTAATTCGTCTTAATAACAGTAATAATAATAATAGTAATAATTAGTTAAATTCTTCGTTTTCTTGACTTCATTCATAATATTACCTACGATCGTTATGTAAGTAAGAGGGACCCGCCTCCGATCGTTAATCTGTGATATCTGTAGCGCACTATTTTGAGATGCATGAAATCTTTCAGAAATCTGTTGTCTGTCAAATGTCTACAAAAATCGAGTGAGAGATAAGGAGGGTCTAGAGATAGCTGGTTTCTTTTATCTCAAGTTTTATCGACCACAAAAATACTATACAATTGAAACCCTGTATGACATTTGACAATGCAAGGATTAGTGCTACAGTAGGCTATAGATATGCAAAATTCAGAAGAGTGTTGAAACAAATTAAAACAACATTTTCGTGTGTCCCCAGCTTATCTGAGTCAAACCGTACTAGAATTGTCAATATATTCTGCCTCAATTTTATTCTAGAGCATTCGAAATGCCCCGAAAAATGGTGAGCCATTTGAAACGACATTATACAAAGTCTTTCAGAAATCTATTCTCTGTCAAATGTCTAAAAAATCGAATGAATGAGAGATAAGAAGGGGTTTAAGAGAGCTGGTTTCTTGTAAGACAAGTTCTATAGAAAACAAAATATTATATAATTGATAGCCTGTTTGCAGTGCGTTCCCAGGAATTTTTGGATGGGGAGGCAAAAGGGGCTAGCATGTCAGATTCCTTACACACCCCTTCCCCTTCACAGAAAACTTTCTCACTGGATTTGTGCGAATCTGGTAGGTGGTCTGGGGCAGGTTGGGGGGACTTGCCCCCAATCCCCCCCCATGGCGACGCTAGTGGATTCTAGTAACAGTCATATATGAAAGCGTGGCATTGCCAAGGTTGTAAAATGAAGTATTAAATTAGTGAAATATATTACCGAATTAGTTATTAATGGGCGATTTGAGCAGATATGAACTAGAATACGCAGGAGGTGTGATGTGTTTTTAGGAGTTTTGAAAGAGGATCACTGTTGTTTGAAGTGATGCCTTTGCTTGGTTAATAATCATGTTTTGCAACTGAGCGTGTTTGCGCATTTCAGAAAAGAATGAGGCTTTTGGGTAGAGCAGAATTTGGCGCTGTGACGTTCTGCGCATCCAGCTATGGCAGTGAACAGTGCGGAGCAAATGGCCTGCCGCTCACCCCTCACTCTATTCGCATCCTTGGAAGATTTCAAAGAATGAAGACGCTGGAACATCCTCGACTTTGCAAATATCTCGATCTTGTTCGATGCAAACACGGTCAGTGGTCTCTTTACAACTCATTAGAAGCTAGAAATTTCTGCATGGATGCTATACATGGGACAGTTTGGATGAAAAGGCGGTAATAAATGGATTCAAAAGATATATCTAGGAGAACTGGATTATTAAATGCTGCAAGTAATTATAGTGGTTCTCTCACAGGATAACTTAGCCTCCTAAATCACTTGAACAATCATGCTAGTATTATTATTTTCATGATTAGATTTCTTTTATGGTGGTTATTTGTGAGGATGTACTTTTTTATTGGTACTTCACTCAAATATTTCTAATAATCTCATGGCATACAGATAATCAACTGACCTTATATCTCTAAAAAGTGATTTTGTATCGAAGGAATTAAATCCACAATAGCTTAAGTCTAAGCAGCAGATTATCAGTGTAATGTTGACTGGTTCTAGTTAGGGAGGAATAATTTTTAGGGTGATTTTGGATGACTGTTGTTGCCAGGTTGATTTAACAATGAAATATGCTAAAATTGATTTTTAGAGCGCTTGATCGTAGTTTCTGAATATTATTCCAATAATCTGCAGAAAAGGATTACGTGGAAACAGCCTTTCAAGTAATTCTGTTTTTGTTTGTGAATATTGTTTTTTTGTTGTATTATTTGTTTATATAAATATTGATTATTTAAAATTTGTTGCAACTTTTTGTTTGTCATGGTAACGAAGTGACTGGCTGATTATTGCTTGAGTTTAATTGTTAAGGTGTTGTTTATTCTTTGTGTTTTCTGTCTGAAAGACAAGCTTCGGAAGTCGTCAAATTGGTGTACGATGTTGTGACTGGGTTGGCATTCTTAAATTCCATCGGTCTAATTCATCGGTCGTTATCTCCATCTTGTCTTCTGTTTGACGAAAAGGTAAATGGAATGCAAATTTATTATGTTGCTTTGGATGAAATGATACATTCAATAGTGAGAATTCAGAATTGCTAATGACTTGATTACGTGAGAAAATTGCTAGTGGTTTGATTATGTATTTATCTATGGACTCTAAACATTGTCAAGTGAGTGATTCTTCTGTATTATTTAAATTGATATTCTGATGACTTTTTGTATCAAGGATGAAGTAAAGTTGTTCAACTACGGCTTGTATTACATGACAGCTAATGGCGTCGATATCTCCTTTCCAGTTGAGTGAGTCTTCTTCAAATAATAATAATAATAATAATAATAATAATAATAATAAATAATTATGCACCTTTATTGCATCATTCCTGATAGTCAAAGGTATCAATCGATGATACTCCGAATCCAGACCGCTTGACACCAGATTAGTTCCGGATATTATTAGTCAGTGGGTAACTTTATGACAAGCTATGGAGGAAAGACTATTTGAAAGGTTAGAAGAAAGAGAGGTACGGAACCTTTGGTCCACCACATAAGAGGCTCTCTTACCAGTTTTGGTTCTAGTTCTGGATATGTCTAAGTACATTTTAGCCCCAATTTTGTTTTACTGTAAGTGCTTAGATTTCCAAAGCACCTTCTCTTATTGAATCTTTACTGATCATCAATCGAAGTGCTTCAAATCTTAATGAGAATGAAAGTGCAATTTTTATTAAACATCTGGTATCGTTTCTGTGATTAGAACTCCCAAATACATGTCGCCTGAAATCGCGTGTCACGGCTTTCATCGGAAGCAGCGGAGTCAGAAGTCGCAGGCAGATGGCGCCACTGACAGGTTACCGGTGGAAGTGGGCGGGGCCAAAACTGACGTCTGGTCTCTGGGCATCATACTTACCGAAGTTGTTCTCGTGAGTGTTTTATAGAAATTGCAAACGGGTCTTTGTTGCGTCTTTGTTGATGTTTGATTGCTGAGAATAACTTAATAAAGTACCAAAGTATGTTTCTGATCGTTCGTGACATTGCAAGATGTGATTTTGATTTGAATTTTGGAATTATAAGGGTTAGGTTGTATCAATTTCAGGGCCACTTAATTTGGGAAACGCTAAGTCTGAGTGGAATTATGCAGCGAATTTTGGAATTTGTACATAATGGTTAGTACATTTTGGATTTTTCTTTAAGTATCCTATTTACAGTTTACTCTTTTTCTTAATTACCTTGCTGGTAATTTGGTGTAGTGGTGTAGTAACAAGGTCAATAGTTTGATCTTTCTCCAACCAGTACCTTGCAACAGCCCTTGGTGAATTCCTGAATGGCAGTATCCTGTCAGGTACTGCACTTGACGGGAAGTACTTGTTTGGATACTTAAGTGACTGTGAATTTGTATGGTGTGATTTAGCTTCTTTACATTTTGAGAAAAATACGCTTGGCATGAATGCTTTATTTTCTTCTAGATGTGTAATCGATCATATTTATTTTCGACCTGATTTGGATATTTAAGAACTTGATGGAATTTCGAAATTTCTGCATAGTTTACAGAGGAGTATCTTAAGATTGTTGGATACTGTCGTTTCTTGCAGAGAAAATCCATCCCTTTGATAGTATCGTGGCCGAAAACAACGGAGAAACGAGAATCAGTGTTAGTTTGAATAATCAAAATATTTCTTAGTTAATTTGATGATTTGAATACAATCTCTTGAGGATTATTATATATTGCAGTTGCTGTCTGTTGAATATTGATAAACTGATACATAAGACCTGGCCATGTACCCTACTGAGGATGACGGAAATCCTAAAAGAATTATATCGGATGCAAACCAGAAGGGAAAAGAGAAAGCAGGCTTGTTGAAAGTGCTTGAAGATGTTGATTTCCGTTTAGAAAGTAATTTTTAAATCGTTTCTGTGTGATTTTAGTTGGTGGTAAATTTTCAATGTCTTTTGTGTGATTAGATGTTTCCCTCCGAATTGATCCAGCTCATCAAAGATTGCCTGACAGTCACACCTTCCAATCGGTTGGCTATTCCTTTCTTTCGATAATAATTTAATGTCGCATTTCAGTCTTTGGACGTGACTATAAAGTGTGCTTTTTATTAACTTGAAATTCCATCTTATGATCAATATCAGCCTACTTTATTAGTGTTCATTTTTCTGCTTTTATCTATTTCTTAGTCTATGAGTCTCAATAGTTCATAGTTTACAATAGACCATTATTATCTCAAGCTTTCTCACCTCCAAATCCTTGTTCTTCATTGACTCGCAAGTCACTTCATCAATTCCAAGCTTGCTGGTTGAAACCAATCTATCAGTATTTGTATTGATTAGCATTTTGCACTTTGTTGCATCTTACCACAAAGCTGTCTGTATTTCTCGTGTGCATTGATGGGCCTTGTAACTGATAGCTCCCATATTTATTCTTCATCCAGCCACCATAGCAGTAACTGAATGTGTCAGTTATTATTATTATTATTTATTTATTTTACAGAAATAGGTGTTGCTTAAGCTCCTATAATACTGCCATACATCTATGCATAGACTTTAAACGGTCTTTCTCTTTTCAGACCTCTTCCGTCAGAATTGTTATCATATTCTATGTTCAATGAACTGAGAACAGAGATGCCGGTTTGTACTGAGTTGTCGTAGTACTGCTTAAAATCTTAACCGTTTCTTTTTATGTAATTACTTGATCAAAATTTAGTGGAGTCTGAAACTGAGGTCTTCATATGGATTTTATATCTAGGGTTTTTCTATTTGTCATTTTAAATTGCTACAATGGTTTAGTGTTAAAATAGATCATTGAGTAGTGTGTGTATGTATGTATGTATGTACAGTATGGTATGTATCTATAAGCGTGCATGCATTTTCTTCAGAGTGAGCTAAACGGCCAATCACTGTCTATTTTTTCAACGACAATGCGTTGCAAAAACCTGGAGATAACAACATTTGACGAAAAAAGGGTTGATCAAAAGGACGACATAGAAGGTAGAAAAGACGAATATAAGAATTTTTATATGAAAAATGTCTAGACTATTTCTTTCTTATTATGCTTAAGAGCACCAGCTGTTGTTGGGGATTAGTTGATGTGAATGTTTTTGTAATTAAACGTTTTTATTTGATCCTTTTCCAGTTTTACTTGTTGCAAATGTTTTGGAATGATTTTCTGTTTAGGTGACGACTTACTCGCGGAACGTTCTCTCGAAGAGGTCTATTACCTGTGGAAGCTGGCTGGTGGAGACTTGGAAGGCTCTCTCCAGCGGGCGGGACTTATTCGAACTAATCCACCAATCACAAAGCTGTCCCGGTAATTATAAACTCGACAGCGGTCATCATCGGTTTTGCTGTCTGCCAACTCTTTAGCGGCAACGGCTAGACACAAAATGTTTCCAAGAAGTTCTATCTTGTGTCCGTAATTGTCTTCCATCTACGATTGAAATTCCTTTCATGTTCATGTCTTCTCTGATGTTGTCCATCCACTTTTTCCCTGGTTCTTCCTCTTCCTTTATTTCCTTCTATTTGAGTGTAGAGTGCTTCATATGAGGATCTCCTTTCATGCATTATTTCATCCATTCGACAGCGGTAGCATTCGTTTTATGTTGCAGCTTTATTTTGTCTGCGTTTTGCTTGCTTGTGTCCTTTCACGAGTGTAAAAGTGAGCCATGCATTTGCTTTTGCGCTCAGCTTTGTTTTGGACGACGGAGAGATATTTGGCGAAGTGCGCAGCACGTCGACACTCTTTGACAATCAGGTCGTCATTCTATCGCAGGAACAACTTCGACAAGTAAGTAAATTACTCGATGGATGGACTTTTACAAAGACCGTTTCTCATTTTATTTCAGGTTATCTTTGCTTCCATGGTTTCATCTTTGTTCTTGTGTTTTCATCCATTTTGACCACACAGTATTACAAGGCACTTATCTGTTCCCTGTGTTTATTCTTTTTGAAATCGCTTCCAAAAAAGATCAACATTTTAATTTTAACCCCTTTGCCCTGTAAGAACAATATTTCAGCTTCATATATGGATTGTCAAACTCAATGGGTTAAACCAGCTCTTGCATTTTTGTATATTAGAGATTTCAGTGTTTATACAAAATATATTGAATATGTAATATTTTGCCTTGCAGAGACTGAGCAAGATTGCAGCGACAGCATACTATCCATTGCTAGAAGATGAGTAAGTATGTCAAGTGATTTTAGTTGTGATGCATCTTATATTGCAACTAGTTCTCATTTGTTAATCTGTTAGATCCATTAGTGGGCATTTGAAGTTGCAGTGATGATGATACAAGGATTCATATAATAACGCATTGTTGATAATGTTTTGACTTATATAATAAGCATTTTGTATTTTAATTCAACAGAATTTCTAAACAAAGTTCTCTTTATGCAGATTTTATAATTTCTACTGTGTTTCTAAGTGCTGGTGATGATGATGGTGGTTGTGGTGGTGATGATGATGATGCAATGTAATGTAATTAACTATTAGCTATTTATATTGCACCTAATCAATTAATGTTAACAAATGCATTACAATGATGATGATGTGATAGTGATTATTATGATCATCATCATGATAGTGATGATGATGTTGATGATAATGGTGGTGATGATGACAATGGTGAAGATGATGATGATGATTTTCAGGAATGGTCTCAACATGAGTAACGGGTCCACGGGTGGGTTGCTATCGTCTTCTTCCAGTTCTTCCGACCTCCAGGACTCCGTTAAGCTGCCGCTAGTCATCCGAGAGAGAGACGTAGAGTATCAGGTTTGTGAAGAGCCACGTAATCTATCTTGCCGTCGTTTTTGTCGAATTCATTTTGCGTTTCGAGTAACGTATCTAATTAACTGTAATTGATCTGTGATTTTTGCTTCCAGTTTCATCGAATAATTCTTTTCGAGCGTCTTCTGGCAGCATATCCGTACAAGCGCCTTCACATCCTGAAGGAATGTCGCATTGACATTCCTCCGCTGTTAAGAGCTAAACTTTGGCCTGCAATTTTGGAAATCGATGTACGTTGCTACTCGTTTGCTTACTCACTTATTTGAATGACCGCTAAAATGCAGATATTTTAAAATATTTGCCCGCTAATATATATATAATTTTTGCGTAAAAATTCATAAAATTAATTATTATTCCTTTATAGACATCTGTGTAGAATGTTATCATCTGACTGATATTTAATTCATTCAGCACCTCTACATTTGCAATTTATAAGCAGCCATTATGTATTTATTTAGCTAACTTGCTAAATAATTGAGTGAAGGATCTTGTTATAGTGGGGTGCATTGCATTGGTTGGGGGCATTTTAAAATTTCATCATCCTCATGTATATCTTATGTTTCTTTTATTCCTTTGGCATTGTGTAATTAATTGTTTGTATAGCTCGAATGAATGCACGAATGCTGCATGGATGGACTTACCCGGTAGGTTAAATATCCATAGATGTTAACTATAAATGGAGCATAGAATTATTGCAAATGAAGAGTCTAATGTTGTAGGGCGATGTTCAAGGAAGATACGAAGCCATTGACAAGGAGTCTCCGATTTTGGCGGACAGACAGGTGAATTTTTCCCCCCAAAGATCTAGTGGCTCGTTTATGGTGGAATTTGAGTAATACTCCTTTTTTTTAGGAAGTCAAAAATCCAGGTAAAGCAGCATCATAAGGACTGATCTCTACTCGAGTGAATTGAAAGAAGGTTTGACATTGAATATACAGGGTGGCACAAAAAAACCGGACTATATTAAATACAAACCTAACTGTGACTAGTCCGGTTTTTCTGTGCCACCCTGTATGGTATTTATGGTGTCTGGGAATCACATATACTGTGATATGCAGTCAATGTGTTTTAAAGAAGACTTTAACACTGCCAAGCTTATTTGAAAAATCTCCCTTTTAAGAATCTGCCGGACTTTGTCGCTTTAATCTGTTGTTGTTAATCTGTTGTCTTCGATCTGTTGCTGTTGTGCCGTTGTCTCAGATTGAAGTCGACATTCCGCGTTGTCACCAGTACAACGAGCTGCTTTCCTCTCCGACGGGACACTGGAAATTCAAGCGGATACTGAAGGCGTGGGTGGTCAGCCATCCGGAGTACGTCTATTGGCAGGGCCTCGATTCCCTCTGCGCTCCGTTCCTCTACCTGAATTTCAACGACGAAGGTACGGCTAAGCTTCCTGTTTATGCACAGGTGTCATGTTTTTCCACCAGAGTCAATTGCGTTGGTGATTCAACTTTTTCACGTTGGAATCATTTTGCATTGCATTCTGAGCACAAGGCTGGATAAAATATATTCCATTAATAGAGAAAAAACTCCTCCAGTACTTGATGTCACTTCTGTCATTTTAATGATGTTTAAAATGGGATTTTTTGTGTTTTTCTGTTTTTTTAGCTTTGGCTTTTTCATGTTTATCAGCTTTTATCCCAAAGTATTTACACCGATTCTTTCAGAAGGACAACACAAGCGTAATTCAGGGTGGGTAAACTCTGTAATACGCAATACATTTTTATTGTAATTATAATTACTGTGTGGACATCAGTGTGAGTATTAGTAATAAAGGTCGTATTAGTAATGACTTGATAAATAAGTAAATATATGACAAGTTCTCTATCCTAAGGCAGATTCAGTTGGCTTTAACACCACCCTGAATGTTTAAATAAATAGATAAATATATGTGTGTATTTATGTATATTGACTGTACGTATGATGTATTGTTTTGTTGTAGAATACTTGGCTGTCTTCTCTCATCTTATTTCCTTTCATGATCCTCAACTGTGCAATCACTTGGATGCCATTGGATTTATACCGGACGTAAGGGTTCTTTCGACCTCTTAATTTTGTTATTTACTGCGGCTCAACGTCTTTGGTTCGTGCGACTTATCATTCACGCCAAACTTTCTGTGCATTTTCTTTGTATTGGTTACAATCCACTTACTGTGGCCTTTGGTCCAATTTGTTGCTGTGAAGTTGAGAAAAATAGTGCCTTACGTGACAAAGTTCATAGACTTAGGTTCTAGTGACTTAAATTTCACAACCAGTTAGTGTAATTTTACATTAATTACACTGTAGTGTAATTTTACATAAATCAGTGTAATATAACATTAATTAGTGTAATTCTACATTGATTAGTGTAATTATGAATTAATTAGTATAAGTTTACATTAATTCATGCGATTCTGCATTAATTAGCATAATTTTACATTAATTAGTGTAATTTTACACTAATTAGTGTGATTTTTACATTAATCAGTGTAATTTTACATCAATTACTGTCAATTTTGTTGTCCTTTCTTTGCCATCTGTTCCACATTGTATGTGTTGCTCATTTATTTATATTGTATGGCAATTTTATTCTCATCTTTACCATGAAAGTTCTCTATTCATCCAGAATTCTATCTTTAGGGATTAATGGTTTTGTGTTTTTAGCTGTATTCCATTCCATGGTTCTTGACCATGTACGCTCGTAAGTTATTGGCATTCTTTTTTAAAATTCTTCTTTAATTTGATATATCCTCCTAGCATCAAATTCTTTGTTTATAAAATATTTAATTTAAACTCAAGCGTTAAATATATTAATTAATGTATAATTATTATAGATTACACTGTTATCGAGGTGGACTACCTTTAGATGAAATTGCAGATACTAGACTCGAAGATAGCAAGACCGGTTTCTGATTGTACTGTTCTCTGCAGACGTCTTTCCGCTCGATAAGATCTTCCACTTGTGGGATACACTGTTGCTCGGCAATTCTTCTTTTCCACTTTGCATTGGCGTGGCTATTCTCCAGCAGCTACGAGACCAGCTCCTCTCCTTTGGATTCAACGAGTGCATTCTTCTCTTCTCAGATATGCCAGGTTATTTTCAATATCAAATCTCGGAACAAAATTTATTCTTTTCAATAATAATAATAATAATAATAATAATAATAATAATAATAACTTGGAATCACATTATTATTTTTTTCACCTGGAGCAGCAGAAATATGGGAAGCCATTTGATTCGTAAACGGCTTGAAATTAGCGCGGCCAACGTTTATCATTGTCGGTAGCCTAAAGGCATCATTTTAACCCCATTACTGTGTATTTAACTGTAACTCAATGTAAAATGGACGGATATATTCGGGGTTCCCGATAAAGGGGTTAATGATTATTTTAATTGTTTTTGTGTAGAAATCGACATTGAAAGGTGTGTCCAGGACTCGATAAAAATATTCTGCACAACGCCCAAGTCGGCCACCTACAGGCAGCACGCATTAACTACTCCAAAGACTTTGAACAAGAATCAGTCAAAACCTGTCATCTCCTATTATTCGCAGGACTATCACGAAACACCAAAGACAAACTTGGTTTACATTACCATCTTGTCTTATCATGAGACTTCTATGACATAATTTTATTGTACAGTAGAACTTGGTTATAATGTACTGTACTTAGCAGGTCAGTAAAATTTAGTATTTTATATCTGAGGTACGTTATATCCAACACTATCCAACATGGTAGCTATATGACACGGGACCGTAAATTGTGGTATGTTATAACTGAGTTCATTATGTTGAAATTCTACTGTATTAGTTTTTTGCACATTATTTTAATATTAAAATTTAAAACTTTGCAGCTGTAGTCAATAGTTAAATGCTGATTATTGTTAGAAATTTCCACTCGAAGCTCTTACGTCAAATTTTTCCGCGTTCGACTCCAGTTTGAATGCATCGTTGTAAGTTAACGTCTGTCCCGTGTTCCAGTCGATGGAACCGATTCCGGTGGAAGAGCTGAAGACGGAGAAGTTTCCGCGGATATCGGCGGAGGACCTGATCGAGCTCAGCGAGCTGCATGGACCGATGTCGGCCTGAGTCCGACAAAACGGAGCAAGTCTGCAAAACCGATCCTGGTCGTCGTCGATGTACGTCCTGAGGATGAGTATCCTTTACGAACAGAATCGACATTTTGCGTTCACTGCTTCATTGCCGCTGACGTCTTACGCTCCACTGTGCTTCTAATTCCCAGTTGGGGCTCATCCATATAGTACGTATTTTCAAGCCCCCTCCCTCACCCTTTTGCACGCCGTGCATACACAAAATCTCCCAAATCCAACCCCCTCCCCTCAGTGCGTACGTACTATATGGACGGGCCCTTGTTATCATAATATTGGGGATTAAACTACTGCTGATATATGTTCCGCATGGTATTAATCTGTGCTGAGAGGAGACTCCTTGCAACGAACAGTAGTGATGGAAAATATACCAGAAAAAAGAGCCAAGACATAGAACCTGGCAATGATATTTAAGATATGTTTCACTTTGAACAGTTGAATGTGGCATGAGCTAAGCTTACCTGCAATTAAGTTCTTTGTTTTTTCTACTTGTTGATGTTGACATGTCGAGTGACTCTCTGTGTGTTTTCCTCGATGGAGTCGTTTGAAGCTTTCGGCGTGGTTCCTTTCCGGGGAGCGTCAACGTTCCTTTCCATTCGGCCTTCAGCCCTGAGGGTGACTTGAACCCGAGCCCCGCGGTTCATTATCTCAATCAGAACAAAACTCCAATTAAAGTGGTCATCGGTGGAAGCAGGGGGAAGCATGCAAGCCACGTGAGTTTTAGGTTTTCTTCTCAATCATGTTATCTCAGTGGTGTAGCCAGGATTTCCAGAAGGGGGGGAGTGGTTATGATTCCCAACTCTGGAAAATTCTGAAATTCTGAAAAATAAAAGAAGGGTCACCAACTATTACTGAAATTATAACAAGCAGAAAAAGGGCATCGACTATTATTTTGCCTCATTAAGAGAATTACATAAGTTTTGTGAGCACATACAACTATGCAACTATATTAATCCAGAAAAAAATTTTGTCATGCAACCAAGGGGGTTTTAACCCCAAAATCCCCCTTGGCTACGCCAATGTATTATCTTATATCAGTTTGACGTGCAATTGATTTGAATTTTAAGACACTTTTCATTGCAATGACACTACTTTGCTGCGAACAAGTCACTTGCTATTTCGTACAAATAGGCAGTTCTCGCTTGTGCATTGAGTTTTTATCAGACAATTATTCCCATGACAAAATTTTCAGCCGTCGGCAGGGTGGGTGTTTGCCCATATCAGTAGGGAGGGGCGAAGAAAAAAAATTATAATTCCGCACTAATTGTTATTGGTAATTGTGCTTTTGTAGTTTGCCGACGCACTTATTCGACTTGGATACGTCAAAGTATGCGTTCTGCACAAAGGCATCGATGTTCTTAGAAATGCCAATGTACTTTCCATTCCGCCAGTAGATTTCTAGAAGACTTGTACGCGTACATTCATCGTGTAATGCGCATTATTTTTTATTTAAGTATACTTAACTAAGGCGAGTATATGTTGCGATGTACTTTGTAATTGTTATCCGGTCTAATGTGAAATTGTAATTGGACTAGAGTGTTGTTCTTGGCTGTATTACCGCCACATGAGTAAGTCAGGTAATTTGTGTAATGTAATGCAAAATTTGTATAGCACTTCTTGTATTTCTGCTTGGAGGCACTCCTGGTTCACGAGGTGCTTAGCAAAGAAGTGAGAATGAAGCGTAACAGATGTACCACGCACTTTCAGCAGTCATCTGCCAGCATAAGCGTAAACTTGGATGAAAAAGTGGATGGACCCGATCAATCTCTACGCTTTTTCCCTTCTCTACCCTAGCCTCTCAAAAAGTGGGGAATCCAACCTAGCGGCCTAATAGCGATTTGCGCCTGTGACAGCTGCATTTTACATTATCATAACTTTGTCCAAAATGGTTCCGTCAACATTCGCCAGGTGGCCAGACATTTAATGGGATTGGCTGCTCACATTTCTGGATTGGGGTGAGGGGGGCTCAAGACGCATGGGTTTAATTTCGACGATGGCTCCCTCTGATAAGAATTTCACATCAGTTTTGCACAAGTCCCTTTGCCCGAATAGGGGTAAGCTCCTCCATGGGCCCAGAGGCGGCGCTATGGGGGTGGGTCTGCGGGTCCAGACCCACCCAGCCCCGGGCAGGGACACCCGAGCAAATCTGCAGAGAATTTTTGATTGGAGAGGGGGTAGTCTGAGCCGGGTCCTGGTTGTGTAGATTGCATTAGACACACCCAGCCAACAAAACCCAGCGCCGCCCCTGTTTAGGAGGCTAAGTAAGCCTGTATGAAAACCACAGTGAATACCCACCGCGTTCAAATGCTCACCGCGTCCAAATAATAATAATAATAATAATAATAATAATAATAATAATAATGTGATTTTAAGTGGTGTAAAAGGCTAAGTCTGTATGAAAACCACTGTGAATTACCACCGCGTTCAAATGCCCACCGCGTCGAAATGTCCTCCGTGTCCAAATGCTCACAGCGTCCAAATAATAATAATAATAATAATAATAATAATAATAATAATAATATGATTTTTTAAGTGGTATAAAAGGCTAAGTCTGTATGAAAACCACTGTGAATTACCACCGCGTTCAAATGCCCACCGCGTCGAAATGTCCTCCGTGTCCAAATGCTCACCGCTTCCAAATAATAATAATAATAATAATAATAATAATAATAATAATAATAATAATGTGATTTTTAAGTGGTGTAAAAGGCTAAGTCTGTATGAAAACCACTGTGAATTACCACCGCGTTCAAATGCCCACCGCGTCGAAATGTCCTCCGTGTCCAAATGCTCACCGCGTCCAAATAATAATAATAATAATAATAATAATAATAATAATAATAATAATAATAATGTGATTTTAAGTGGTGTAAAAGGCTAAGTCTGTATGAAAACCACTGTGAATTACCACCGCGTTCAAATGCCCACCGCGTCGTCGAAATGTCCTCCCCAAATGCTCCCCGCGTCCAAATGCTCACCGCGTCCAAAATAATAATAATAAAAATAATAATAATAACCGCGTTCAAATAATAATCCGTGTCCAAATGCTCCCCGCGTCCAAATAACAATAATAATAATAATAATAATGTGATTTTAAGTGGTGTAAAAGGCTAAGTCTGTATGAAAACCACTGTGAATTACCACCGCGTTCAAATGCCCACCGCGTCGAAATGTCCTCCGTGTCCAAATGCTCACCGCGTCAAATAATAATAATAATAATAATAATAATAATAATAATAATAATAATAATAATGTGATTTTTAAGTGGTGTAAAAGGCTAATAATAATGAATTACCATAATAATCGAAATGTCCTCCGTGCCCAAATAATAATAATAATAATAATAATAATAATTAATAGTGGTAATAATAATGTGATTTTAAGCGGTGTAAAAGGCTAAGAAAACCACTGTGAATTACCACCGCGTTCAAATGCCCACCGCGTCGAAATGTCCTCCGTGTCCAAATGCTCACCGCGTCCAAATAATAATAATAATAATAATAATAATAATAATAATAATAATAATAATAATAATAATAATGTGATTTTAAGTGGTGTAAAAGGCTAAGTCTGTATGAAAACCACTGTGAATTACCACCGCGTTCAAATGCCCACCGCGTCGAAATGTCCTCCGTGTCCAAATGCTCACCGCGTCCAAATAATAATAATAATAATAATAATAATAATAATAATAATAATAATAAATAATAATAATAAATCGATTTTAAGTGGTTTAAAGGCTAAGTCTGTATAAGCCTGTGTGAAAACCACAGTTCAAATGCCCACCGTGTTCAAATGTCCTCCACCAAATGTTCAAATAAAATAATAATAATAATAATAATAATAATAATAATAATAATAATAATGATGATGATGATGATTTGATGATGATGATGATGATGATGATGATGATGTGATTTTAAGTGGTTCAAATGCCCAGGCGTCGAAAGTCTGTATCCAAAACCACGCGTCCAAATAATTCCCACCGCGTTCAAATGCCCACCGCGTCTAAATGCCCTGATGTCAGAGGTCTAGAAAAATCCACCACGTTTCCACCCTCGAAATGTCCTCCGTGTCCAAATGTGTCCGCGTCCATTGGCATTTATAATAATGGTGGCTATATAATAATATATAATTTTAAAACGATTTTAGTGGTGATAGATATCCAAAATGCGGGTCCAGATCCCTTGTTCAAAGGCATCGACGGGCTTCAATCGGTGCAAATATAAAAGCCCCTACGACACCACAAATTTTCGCTCACATTTCGAAAAAATACCCTGGACTATAGTCCATGAAAAATGTGATGATGATGTGGGCGACCCAAAAATTCATGTCGATATTTCACCCAAATTTCTTTTTAGAACCTTCAAACACCTCGCAGTGATGTCAGTGGAGTAGAAAAATCCGTCACTTTCCACCCCATTAATGTGTCTATATTGCAAAATATAATAATGGTGGCTATACATTTTATAGATTTTCAAACCTTTAAAGCGGTCAGATATCTGATAGATATCCAAAATGCGGGTCCAGATTCCTTGTTAGACATCGACGGGGCTTCAATCGGTGCAAATATGAAATCTCTACGACACCACAAATTTTCGCTCAAATTTCGAAAAAAACCCTGGACTATAGTCCATGAAAAATTTTCGGGCGACCCAAAAATTCATGTCGATATATTGCTCACATTTCGCTTTAGAACCCTCAAGCGCCCCACACTGATGTCAGAGGACTAGCAAAAGTCGTCACTTTCCACCCTATTAATGTGTCTATATTGCAAAATATAATAATGGTGGCTATACATTTTATAGATTTTCAAACCTTTAAAATTGACTTTCATTACGTTTTAATAGGACGGTCTAATAATTATTAACGCGTTAAATAATAATTAATGGCGATACAAGTCTTTTGCACGTAGTAGCATATGCAGCACGGGGTGGGGGCGGGGCGCCACGAGCCAAATATTGGGTGGACCAACATGGCAAGTTGCCAGTTGGCAGCATGAATTTGGTTAACAATTCAATTCCCTTGCATCCCATGGGGCCGGAGGCATATATCAAGATGGATACACTCCATAGATGCACTATTTGGTGACTTATATTTCGGAGTAAAGACCGCGCAGCGAGAAATTCTCTCTCGCCGTTATGATCAATCGATCATTGAAAAAACAGTTACATGGTAATGTAAATATAATAATTTCGAGTGGTCTTCCACATCTCTGACATCTCAATTATATATATATTGCAATAGGCCTATTATTCCAATATATATTGCGGATTTGCGGCTATTAGTTCCACAAAACATTGTAATTTTCCAATTGAAATTGGGTGGGCCAAACACATTGCGGCCCATCGGGCCTAAATATTGGATGGGCCATGGCCCACCTGGCCACCCTGTTGCGCCCCATGGTAAGCAGCTGTTTCCATGTCGTATCCATCACGTAGGATACAGCTGACCTACGCTTTAACTAATTTTATTCAAATCATCTAAAATGTTGCATTTAGATGCATATTCCCGATCAGGGGCGTAACCAGGAATTTGATTGGGGGTATAATGTGATGGGGAGCATAAATATGTAAAAACTTTGAAAATCTTAAAAACACATTAACAATTTTAAGGTAGTCTGACTTTTTGTGTGTCGGGTGGGTCGGGTGGGGGTGGGGTACATATACCGATATACCCCCCGTCGCTACGCCCCTGTTTCCGATGCTGCCTGTTTTCATCGGTCTTATGTATGTAACTTATGTGGACTTAACTAGTAAACTTTAAAAACTTTTATTAATTGCTGATATGAACTTGAAAAGTATATTTGTTGCTAAAAAACAAGGCAATTAATTAATTAACTCGGGCGATGGAACGTGCAGCGAATGAAGCCGTGAGTAGCGGATGGAAGCCTGGAAAGAGACCGGAAATAGGCAGACGAATCCGGAAGTGTGTAATACGGAAGCGACATCTAGGGTTGTGACGATTATGTTCTGATTTTTGCTGACGACCAGCCGTGGATAATTAATAGGACATTTGAGTGAAGATGACAGCATCGGAGTAAGCGGTGCAAAAAGCACTTCAATGCGGCAAAATGAGTGCAATGACCCGCGCTGACCGTACAATCGCACCGGGTCGAGTAAGGTCATTCGGTCTCCTATAGTGCAACTCCTTCAAAAGTCAAAACAGCCCTCGTTGCAGTGGCGGCTCCAGAATTTGGCAAGTAGGGGGGGGGCGTTAGGGTGGCAACCTCTAAGCACGGGGTCCAACTATTTTCCTAAACCTGGACTAGTCTATAGCTGCTTGGAATAAGTGTAGGTCTACTAATGTTTGGGGACTACTGGGAGGCTAGGCATTCAATAGGGTGCACGTAACCCCTGTGGAAGCCAGGGGCGTAGCGACGGGGGTATACCGATATATATATATATATATATATATATATATATATATATATATATATATCCCCAAATCAGACTACCTTAAAATTTTTAATGTGTTTTTAAGATTTTCAAAGTTTTTAAAGATTTATACCCCAATCACATTATACCCCTAAATAAAATTCCTGGCTACGCCCCTGGTGGAACCGCCTCTGCCTGGTCGTCATCCAGTTGCTTACTGCACCGGGTGTCGTTTGCCCGTTTCTTCGCAGCCTGGAAGCGTCTGTCTGGATCGACCGTGTAATGGGTTTCTGGTCTCTTTGTTCGACGGCGCATGACGAGCGAACGCCGGGTAGAAGTCGGGATCTAGGGGCGGTGGTCTTAGGATCGGCGATGTTTCCCAAGTCGGCCGCCAGAAGGCGTCTCAGGTGTCCGTCTGTAGACGGTGGCTTTTAAAGGCTAAAGTATCCGAAGCATTTTCGAAGCAAGATTAAGCGGCTAAGAGCTAACGGCCATCGACTGAATACGGTACGACAACTCGAAGGCGCTACATAATGTATATGGAATCACGAGATTCTGCTTACTTACTTACTTACTTACTTAGTTACTTACTTTTAAGGTGTGTTTTGCCGCAGGGATTTTTAAAGGAAATTCTCGTAGCACGCGATTTCAAATGTCATATGATGTGAGTATCAATGACATGTGAAGATTTTACCGCTGATGACATATTAACCCCTTAACTGGGGATCCCGGATATATTTTTCCATTTTACATTGAGTTACAGTTAAATACACGGTTAAGGGGTTAAGTCAAAAGCAGCGCTCAATTTTTGCGAGAGAGCGGCGAGGGGTAGGGGCAGGGGACCGTAGAGCTGACCACACCCAAAAATGTTCTACCTCCAAGGGATCTAAGCCAGTGACTGGTGGTGGTGGTGGTGGTGGGGGGGAGATAAGCTTCTCCAACCCTTCTATAAAATCGAACGTTGGTCGAACGAAAACATAAAATCATTTTTCCGGTTAATTAAATCATTTCCTGCATAGCTGTAACGTCCCAACCACAATGGCCAAATGACCCTGCAGGAATGACCCCACCTTTGGCTATAGCCAGTGTTTTATACAGGCCTGTTAGGAGGAGAGGTTCCCCTCCTCCAAACCTCAAACCCCCCCAATCCCAGCACTTACACAAAATTTGCATTGAACTGTGTCTTTTCTCCGCCAACCAAGTCGACCCCCACCCCCGAAAGCCTCAATTCTCCCCCACCCAAAGGCCTGAAGTCTGGATAAAACACTATCTTTAGCTACTTAATTTTAAGATTAAGCGCCTAGGAATAAGGGGCTACTTCGGTGCTGCTTTTGAAAGCGCTATAGAAATTAACGAGACTTTACTTACTTGCTTTTTACGCTTAATTTTTATGCCACAATTTTGTCCACTATAGCTAATAAAAATGCGCTCTTATCACGAATTAATTTATCTAAGAAATCTCAGTGGAATAATTTATTACTAATTACAGCCCATTTAGGACATGAAATGATCGGTACATGTTATGTCTATGCAGTGGCGGCTCCACCGGGGGGCCAGAGGGGACCCGTGCCCCCCTATTGAGTGCCTGGCCCCTCCAGTGGTCCCCCATTGGGACCCCATACTTAATGATACATGCATTAAACAACAAATGGTTGGCCCCCATGATTAGAAGTTGCCACCCCAACGGCTTCCCCCACTTGCCAAATCCTGGAGCCGCCACTGTGTCTATGTAGGTCTACGTAAAGCTTTAGAGATGTATACTTTGTGTGCCGTGATGACCCTTTGACCCTGTCCGAAACTATGGGGGCTTCAAATTTAGATTCCTAATCGGACACTTACATCGGACACCTATTGCAGCCATAAGACTCAATGAACGGTTCATTTTATGAACACTTTAAGTGCGCCACTTTATATGTTCGTGTTCACTGATGCCCGAGCTGAGGTTATTTTTGCCTTTGTCAGTAAATTGCTTTTTTCTAACTTAAAAATTCTGCCCTACGAATCAATTAATATATCTCTCTCTCTCTCTCTCTCTCTCTCTCTCTCGTAATATGATATCAGCTGACAGGAAATGTCTGCGTACACTTTGTCTGTTCGGCGGATCATTCGGCAGAACATTTCAATTGTGGAAAGTGCAGCGATCATTGTTTTTTCTCGATCAGTGAAACTGTCCTCCAGAGTCCAGATAAGACCGACGATCCCCGGATGAGCTCAACAGGGACGTGTGTGATGACGTCAGAGAGGTCATGGCCTCATGGGTCGTCGTGAAATGACAAATGGGGATGGAATACTCTTAATAACGTTGGCGTGACGTCACTTACGGTCGCGGTTAAATCAATTCAGGCGCATCGCCTCGTTGCGGAATGACGTCATCAGAGTCGCCTCCTCATTCATCATCCTTGCTCTTTTCTTTTATATAACCGATCCCCAGAAATCAACGAATCCTTAATTAACAAATTGCGACATTTTATTGGCATGAGATTAAAACGATACAGGTGCACTTTTTGCTTTTACTGGCGTGAACTGGTCTATGATGTTCCCCTTAAAGTCGCTTTTCCAAGTTTATTCTCTTTCTACGTAGAGTAGAACAAGGCCGCAGATTTTATTAGCACCCTCTTCAAGTGCCCCGCCCCCCCCCGCCCACCCCCACCAAAATGCATTTGAACAGTTCGGTCAAACGTTGCTGAGTGAAGAACACCCTTTCTAAATAGAATTGTTACGAGTTGAAAATACCTTTTCTAACAGATGATATATCAAACTATTTAACAACAGCGTTCGTTTCTAAGAATTCTCCGCCAACTCGAATTTTTACCACTTCTTGCAAACATTCTTGCTGCGAGCAACTGTCTCAGTCTCAGTCTGTCTGCATGTTCTCAAAACCTGTTTTTTCTCTCGTTTGAACATTAGTGCCTATTTTGCCCGGTTCCTATACTCTGAGGTAGAACTGCCAACACAACACACTTAGTAGTAGTAGTTGTAGTAGTTGTTGTAGCAATAGTAGCTGTTGTTGCTGTTATTGTCGTTGTTGTTGTTGTTGTCCATCTAATAACAGGGATTATAATCAACGATAGGATCCTAATTTGACGCTGTTGATTTTAGATTTGAACGCACCCGGAAATGACGCACAGCGCCTTGAGTTTTCCATTTCCGTTCAACCTCTCGTCTGCGGCGAACACGTCATCAGCTGACGTCATCTGCGCTTACGCAAATATGACGTCAGAGGAATTCGTCGAGCGAAGAGGAATGGGAGGAGGAGGAGGAGGAGGGGTAGGTGCCGGGGCGGGGAATACGTACGATAGAGTAGACACGGAGCTGTTGCGCCGTATCTCTGCCGTCCTGTATTGCGTAACGTTCGTGTTCGGTACGGTCGGCAACACCCTAACCATCCTGGGAATCGCAATGAACAGCCGGATGAGGACCGTCGCCAACTGTTTCATGCTGAACCTCGCCATCGCCGACGACCTGTTCATGGCCAGCCTTCCGTTCATGGCCTACAGCACCCTGGCCCGCAGCTGGCCGTTCGGATCGGGGCTCTGTAAGGTCATGAGCGCCATGAACGGCGTCAACTGCTACGCCAGCATCTTCACGATGACGGCGATGAGCGTCGATCGCTACCTGGCCGTCGTCCACCCGCTCTCTTCGATCCGCTACCGCAAGCCCCGCAACGCCGTCTACGTGTGCGTCGCCCTGTGGGGGCCTGCACCGTCATCATGACCCCCTACTGGATCTACGCCGACACCGCTCCCGGGGCCCCGGGGCGCGCCCGTCGCCGTCCCCGTCGCCGGCGGCCGCGCGCTGCAGGCTGAACTGGCCTCCGCGGTCTCATCTCCAGCACCAGTGGTTCTGGGTTAACTTCGAGCTCGTCATCGGGTTCGTCGTACCGATTGCAGTCATGGTACTCTGCTACTCGAAACTGCTGTACGGCCTGGTACGCGGCGGCGGCGGCGGCGGCGGCGGCGGCGGCGGGGGCGGTCCGGTACTGGTCCGGTCCTGCCCGACCGGGCGCGAAAGCCGATCAGGAAGGTGACGGTGATGGTCTTTACCGTGACGATAGTCTTCGTCGTCTGTTGGACGCCGTACCACCTGTTGCGGTACATGAACGTACACAAACAGTGGATGCACCAGACGACCGGAAGTATACCTCCGATAACGGATGTGATGCGGTTCATCGTGTTCAACACCGTCGCCCAGGCGATGGTCTTTCTCTCCTCCTGCTGCAATCCGTTCATCTACTGCATCAGCAGCCGGAACTTTCGTAAGTCCTGTCTCTCTCGACGATATTCTTTTAACGAAATCTGCGTCTCTCTCGCATCTTGTGCTGGTAAATTCAACGTCTTTGACATTCTTTTAGTAAGTAAGTAAGCTTCAGTGTCCAAGCTGTTATTTTCTTTATCTTTATACATTATAAATTAAGAAATTAGTAGAGTTTACAAAGAGACCGATTTTATTGACACACACACACACACACACATATATATATATATATATATATATATATATATATATATATATATATATATATATACATACAGGCCTATATAATATGTGTGTGTGTTTGTTTGTGTGTTTGTGTGTGTGTGTGTGTGTGTGTGTGTGTGTGTAAGTTAGACCAACCTGTTTGCTTATAGTGTCTTTGACTTTTGAATTTTGTCACTGGCTTTGGGTGGGGGTCAATGGTCATTGACCCTGTGTTTTGCCGCAGTCGATGTGTGTGTGTGTGTGTGACCTTAAGATGCATCTATTGGGAACTTAAAAGCTTCGTAAATGAAGCTTATTTAGCGCTATTTTCTGTCCCGTCTTGTTGTGTGCTTCCACGCGATCCTAGACTACTGATTGTAAGCCATTGTTAAGCGACTGATCGACGGCCTCTGGCTGTATAGTGGTTCCCGCGCTTTTTGCTGGATGCAGATGACGTCAACGAAAGAAGAAGAAAAAGCAGAACGAGAGCGGAGAGTATACCAGCTGTTCTGTTCTATTGTGTTCTGTTATGTTCTGCTCTGTTCTGTAACTTCTGTTCTATTTCGTCATGTTTGCCAAGTCATTCTTGTCATCGCTGATTTTTTGTCTTATCGCTGATTCGATTTTAGACTAATACTAATATAATAATAATAATAATAATATACTAATAATAATAGTAATAATAATAATAATAATAATAATAATAATAATTTAAAGTGGTTTAAAGTGGTTTAGGAGGCTAAGTAAGCCTGTGTGTGTAGACTAACCATCCTAGTTATTCAATAGTTATATATATATATATATATATATATATATATATATATATATATATATATATATATATCATGATCACATCAGCACTCGTTCCTTACGCAATTTGATTTGGCTGATAAGTGTACAGTTGAGTCCGGTGTACGTTTCTGCTCTCCACATAAGAACCCCTTTCCGTAGAATTAGATACCATCTCGATTCATCTGTCCTAGGAAAGAAGTAGACAGTCAAAACCCCTTAGCACGCTCTGGGATAATGCGCACGGAGGGCGCCACAAGACAAATATTGGGTGGGCCAACATGGTCTGTTTGAAATTGGACAACACAAAGACTAGTGCTACAGTAGGCTATAGATATGCAAAAATTCAGAAGAGCGATGAAACGAATTAAAAGTTAATGCGCGATTCAACGCACACCATTCTATTGTCAATTGGCCGAGACTCAACTTCTGATCCTGTTAACAGGGAATTTCCTTCGGTTAATACGAACACTTTTCCGGTCCTGTGACGTTCGTATCAATGCATCTTCACTGTACTGCGTATCTTTTCATTTCATCTACATGATCTACGTATTGTGAACGTGGACATTTCTATGTTTTTCTACGGGATCTTGCAACTCGATAGAAAGTCGTAGGCTAATCAGGTTAGCGTCCCGAATGAGATCCCATTCTTTGGATCTGTTTCCAATGGATCATCCACCGGAAGTCTGATGCCCTAGGCATATGATAGCGGCGTCATAGAAGCTCATGGAGTGATTGGAATCGCATTGTCATTCGCATTTTCCAAACGTAGCATTTGATCTTAAGAGCTCTTTCTAGAGTTTTAACACGGGTCAATGCCCCCTACCCCGCCCCTCCGCCCTCCCGCCCCCACCTAAGACACCCAAATCGCGCCATCTTATCAGAAGAGCGCCTTAACTTTTGGCGCCATCTTTAATTCTCAAATATCGCCGAAAATGTTAAAAAAATCAGCGTGACTTAATTGCACGTTTCTATTTCTAAATGCAGGAGTCGTAAACAGTGGCGCATCTAATGGGAGGGGGAGGAAGGGTACAGGGGCGGTCCACCCCAGGCAGCACACGAATGGATTGCGTTGGCGCTAATAATCGTCAGACACAATTAGTCAAACATTAATCGACTTTCAACCGAACACGCCTGAACACATCGTTCAGTTCGTTCACCGTTTGCGATGACTTTCCTAACCCGAACCGTGAACGACACTGAACGTACTTCTTGGAATGCGCTGTGAACGGAGCATATAAATCCGGGTACGTACCTACGATATTTCGTTCGTCGTTCTGTACAAACGAAAGCGGGGAATTAAGCGGGAAGCGGAGACGGAGAAAGTACGTTAACGACCTTCTGGGGGTTTTATATCGGTCGGCGCTCGTTAAAGAGGAAAGTCTGATGTCGTCAAGAGATTTCCCTTATCGGCGGCAGTGCAGAGACTGTTTGGATAAAACTCCGCGGACATAAAACATCTCTCTCGCGCGGAACTATATTATCTTCGCGATAAAATTTACGATGAAAGGTCGTATGTGCAACAACGTGTTGTAAGTATATACCCACAAGACATTACGAATACCCGTCTAAGTCATTGATAGACCGAACGCATATGTTTATGCGTGTATTGGTATAATTATGTGTACTTGTATGTGTGTGTGTGTGTGTGTGTGCTAAATGGCATTATTCTTCTCGGAGTAATTTTCTTTTAATACGTGAGTTCAAAAGACTTAACTTTGTTTATTTCAGTATTCTATATTTGATTTCTTACGGTGGAGGGGGTAGGGCCGGGATCGTGTGGGTGGCTGGGTGGGGGTGGGGGCAGCGGTGATCGGTAGTAATAATTTTTGAACAAAGGCTCGACGCATTTATTATGAGTCTGGATATAAATATATATAGAGTTATATAACCTTCTTCGGCTGGGGACACGTAGGACTAAAGCTTTTCTGTAATAAGATCTGTCGATGTTTGGTTCGTCGAAATTCTTTCTCTCAGAGTACGGTAATAATAATTATTTCCAACAGAAATGGGAAACCGCTATCAACTGAAAAGCTTATTCCAAGACTGGTCCTGTTTAACCTAAGGCGGATTATCCAATCAGCGTTAGGATGAAACGATGCTGCACTCGTAGACGTTATACGTTTTTAACTTAGGGTTTACGCCGGCGTCGGTTAATACCTGATTAGTTTTATAGACCACATGCCGCGGATTCTGGAATATCAGAAGTGGAGGTTCGTTGTGGTTCTTATCTGCCTACCTGCGACAGGTGTATGGTCTTATCGAGGCTCAGGTTTGCTTTTAGTCCACTGAGGATGTAGGGCCTATGCCAGCCGATCTATGCATCTGAGCTTTTTCGCTGCTAAAAGCCGATTTTGAGGCGGATAGTGACAGGTAATCCCCCCTCCCCCGATTTAGTCGTCACGTGGCGCTGACCAGAAAACAGCTGGTCGAGAGAAGAAGGGTCGGATTGGTCGGATGGGTCGCGTTTTACGACCAATTCTCTTAAGTTCGACCGTTGGACGGTTTCTCTGCAGTTATTGCAATTGAGAAACCCCGTTTTGAAAAAATAACGATTAGTCTTTAGTTATTAACTCTAGATATCTGCATCTATTTTAATGGTAGGTCACTCAAAAAGAAAGTCAAGGTCGCCGGGTCATAGGTCAACCCTGTATGTTGTTTTCGTGAAGTGTCAGCTCAGCTGCAAGTAAGCGCTTAAAGAAGCCGCGCTTAGATGCTTTTTAAGTCTTAGCGATGGCAACTGAACGATTCAGCGCTGAAAGAAGTGCTCTGTATCAACGCAGCGCTGATCTCCAATTGACGAGACAACTTACGCTCAAAATAGCATTCGTGAAGTCTCACGAATTTAGCTCGGATAATTATGAATTTCGCATTTTTATAGCGCCGTTTGTCATAGGCCTACTCGAAGCTGCTATATCCATCGATTTGATGCTTGAAATCCAAACGGCCAAATAGCGCTAAAAGACCGGGTATCCAGTCAATCAGTGACGTGTGCGTGTGTGTGTGTGTTTGTGTTGCTTTCATACTTTCGTGATAGATGACGTCGCGCCATTCACTGTAGATCTCGACATGTCGCGAGTTCTGTGACGTCACTACAATGAGCTCCCGTTCTGTCGCATCTTCGACTCACACGGCAGTCAGTCAGACGCAAGTCCAATTAGCGACAACAGAGAGAGACAGAGACAGGAAGTGTGTGAGAGAGAGAGAGAGAGAGAGAGAGAGAGAGAGAGAGAGACAAAGACAGAGACAGAGAGCAATAGCAAAGACACACTAATTCGTTGCTGAAGCCCTAGACTTTATTATATTTGGGCTATAGATGTTTATTGTTTGGATTGGGCGGGGATAACATTGAGGCAGGTTTTACCATCTTTCAGTGGTGGCCCTGCAGTCATCTCCATGGCAACCATTGTCTTAGTCTTACGCTTAATTAAGTCACACTCTTTCTTAAAAAGAGCAATACTTGTAAAACTAGGACAATGGTGGTTTCCATGGAGATGTCTACAGGGTCACCATTGAATGGACCAAAGCAGTGAAATACAGGTGCTTCAATAGTTCATAGCCTTTACCGTTGATATTTGATGTACTCCTTCTGGTGCATATTGAATTCTATGGCTTGTGAAGAATTGGGGGTTGGCCGCGTGATTTACCATTACCATTTGCGTAGATACGGGGCCCCGGGGGCCCGCCCCTATCGTCCAAAACCGGTGAGTAGTAGGGGCGGGGGGGTAAGGGGTTAGATCGATGAAAACGCACCAGACAGAAGACTTCAAAGCGTTTGAGACGACGACCTTTTTGATCAAGACATTTGGGCCGGAAAATGTGGAAACGCCCCCGCCCCCATTCTGAAATCCTGGCTACGCCACTGACTACGACAGGCCAATGAGATCCATTATAGGGTCCAGTCTGCCAAGAGCAAAGTCCAAATAGCTTTACGTCCCTCGAGGGACCGTCTCGAAAACCCAGTTCTCGTCCGTCAGCGTTAAGTCCGAATACCCAGGACTTTGCCCGCCGCGGTCGCCACTGGATTCATGTTGCAGCGCAGAAAGCAATCGCTCGAATAAACAGGCCTTAAGTTTCTCAAATCTCCAGATTTCCATCGTTCACGTGACCGGAAACTACGATATTTTTGTTCGTTTGTTTATTCTGAGGAGGTCATTGCCAGTGGCGGTTCCAGGAATTCTTGGCGGGAGGGAGGGGGCGATGAAATGAATTCATAGTAAGTTTGTGGGGGGATGAAAAGAGAAGGAAAAATACTTTAAAATATATAAACTTTGCCGAAAACGCTGGCAAAAGGGAAATTTTCTCCCTAATTTTACTCCACTTGTACCGAAAAATAGGTTGACAAGCAAAAAAGGGCAGTTTTATCCCCGTAGTTTCACTAGACTTCCCCCCCCCCCCCAAATAGGTTTCACAAGCGAGAAAAAGTCCGGGTGTCTGGTGGGGTGGGGGATGCATCTCCACTCATCCCCCACGTGGAACCGCCACTGGTCATCGCTGAAACGAAGGACCGTGCATTGACGTGAGTTTCGCATTATGAGCGCTTAATTTTCAGAGACAAGTTTCGAATAAGGAGCCTGTGTTTCTCATCACAGGAAACGTCAGGCCTCACTTTACCGTTTACTCATTTGTAAAATAATAGGATTGCAGTACGGGGGTAAATATACCGATAACCACCCCCCCCCACCCCCACCCCCACCCTCGTCGCTACACCCCTGCCTTTATCCCTCTGTCGCATCGTGCGGCATAGAGTTCATATTAGAACATAGAAACTGCAATGTGCCGACGACGACGACGACGACATATTTGGCTCCGTTGATAGCTCATTCACAATTCAGTAAATATTCCGAAAAAATATTTTCGAATAGCGCTGGACAAAATGACCGGTGGCCCCCACTCTTTTGGCCTTTACGTCTGTCCAGTTTAGACCAATAGCCTCCTAAGCATAAGCAGCCACTGCGTTACTACTTTCAAAAGCGCTATATAAATTCGCTAGATTTTACTTACCTACTTAGTGTTGCTGCAGGTGGGTTGGGGCGGTGGACTGGGGCTCGTGGGGTGGGGGTGGGGTGGGGGTCGACCGTCAATGTTTTGCGCTTGTGCTTGCAGTGTCTCGTCTTGTAGTTCGTAACGTCCGAGAAACAAAGACATGGACTCGAATGTTATGTAGATAATTCAGTCTTCTAACAACAGAGAAGATGAATAAGACGAATCCCACACTCCGATAGCATTACCCAAACACACCAACCGGATAATGATGACATATATCGGCTGGCTTCGCCTATACAGTTCGTCTAGCAGGTCGTTATATGCTGCTATTTTGTTGCCATTATGAATGCATGGGATCCGATTACACAGACAAATAATTATTAAAATATTATTATTATTAAGGTTTAAAGTGCATGGTTCGGTAGGGTCTGCCCTGTCTGAGAACTACTATGTTCCACCCATCCATTCATTCGCATTATGGTCTTGCGGTGTAATCTCATTATTTGCCTTCTTGTCCTCTTGTAGGTTCCTTCCTGTATTCTCCTTTGTCTTCCTGTCTTTGCTTTTACATAAAACTAAACTTTGTAGTGTTAAATGGCATAAACGCCTCATTCAGTTTGCAGTTACTGTCACAATACTTTCTATTCAGTCTAATAGCTATACACAGGCAATCCACATAGTAATTACTGTATGTACAAACTATACAAACTTTATTATTATTATTATTTTGTTTGTTATTATACAAACTATATAGTAGGCCTACTTACATGTAGGTTAGCATGCTTCGCCAAAGACCTCTTCTCTCTCCTTTTAATGTCGTGAAAGTTAATTAACAATCATTATTATCGCGTTCTTGTTATAATTTTCGTAAAATGTCCAAGAAAGATTTCTCGATGAGAATTTTGCCTGTTTGGCGTTTTTTCTGCCTTTGGCAAACATTGGTTTTAAAAAAACTGTATTAGAAAATGTAGTGACTGAGTTTTGTTTTAAAGAAGGGCTTTCCACCCACCATTTCTTTCCAGGACGAGGAGAGTTAATTACTAGTTCGACGACAACGAAAGAGCAAAACCAATTAGGCGATGAGGCGTGCCGTCGGCTGCGTTGTGTTCGGAAACCCCCAACCCACACCCCTACCCCCACCTCCACCCCAACCCCCGTATGTCGTAAGCATCGTTCGCACAGCAACAATATCGTAATGACGTCATGGGGGATAATCGTCAGGTCACGTGACTCGCGTCGATTTCGGTTCTTTTCGAAATGCCGGACGGAGCAGACGACATCGATGTAAGTGCAGACGACAGTGAGGACATGGAGAGAGAGAGAGAGAGAGAGAGAGAGAGAGAGGCAGAGGGAGGGAGGGAAAGAGGAAAGAGAGTTTAACCCTAATTTTAGCAGTCGGGTGCCTGTCCTTCATGCCAACAACAATATCACAGTTCTTCCCTCTCCTCCTCCTCCTCCTACTCCTCCCCTTACCCCAGGGTTTAATCTAGGCCGTTTCCGGGAAGGAATTGCCCTTTTCCTCCCGGAAATTTCAAATTCCCTCCGGAAATTTTGGCATATTAATATCAACTGACAGCGCTCTCCCAAGCCCCCACCCCCAGCTGATTCCCCGGCCTTGTCAGTTCCCCGCCCCCGGAGTCCAGGAGTCTAGATTAGCCACTGCCTTACCCCACCCCACTTTGACGTCCAGGGTGCGGAATCTTTTTTGTGGGTGCGTTTTTGTTTCTTCGGAGAACGCTTTCGGGAACTAACTGCATAATATATAATGTAATGCATTCTCCTCATACGCCTTCAAGCGTATAGCGCCGTCCGCCTCACTACGCTGTTTAATACACATTATCCGAAAACCAGTGCATATATATATATATATGATGTATATATTGTCGGCTCGGCTGTGAATGTTACTGTAGGACACGGATTTCTATTTACGTCTGCTCCAAGTCGTCAATTCTCAGCAGGAATCTCCTCCAGGCGCAAAAACACGACAATCAATCAAACGTCGACAGGTTTCTGACACGCGCCCTCCCCCCCTTCTCCTTCTCCTTCTCCTTCTCTTCCACGTTTCCCATGTGTCCTCCCGTTCTCCGCGAACTCAGCAACTCCGCTCGTTCCTGTTTTTCGACAGCACTCCTTTCGTTCTCTAAACATTCGAGGAATTCCATGGCCTCAAACTAAATCTAACTGAGAGTATTACGTGACGCCATCGTGACGTAAAGCCTATTGGATGAGTGACAGCGAGACGACATTTCGAAGTCATCATCCTTACTGCAGATGTCTGTAGATGTCATCCATCCATCCAGAAGTTTCTACCTTTCTTAAAAAAGAAACTTCTACAAATTTACCTTCGCTCACTAATTAATCCAGTCTAAATAGTGTTCGTCACGTGGTAGAGAATTGTAGATTCTGTTTACGGTGCGTTTAACGTATGAATTGAGCTGCTTTGCGGCGACGTTGGGTTTCATTACCGGAAGTTCCATGTACGTCGGCGGACGACGACGTACTTCCGGTTGTCATTTCCGTGACACGTGATAGTCAATCATTGTGATGTACAGGCAATGTAGCTTAAATTGTGAAACGAAAAAAAGCCTGGAACCTGTTGCCTAAGCGGCTGAGCCTCGTGTGCGAATTGAAAATCCACTGCAAAAAACGCCCATCTTTTTCACTTGGCCCATATGGCCCATACTGTCATCAGGTTCAGGGGCGTATGTGTCGTCGACTGATGCTTTTATGCACTAGGAAGTGGCGTTATAGAAGTTCAAGATTATGTTAGATTGAATTAGAAAGGGCACCACTTTTAAGAGTCTCCGACACGACGCACAATTTTCTGCAAAAGAATAATATATCCCAGTCGATTGCGCAGTAATATCTCTGTAATCGTAATACTGTAATTATTACAGTGTAATCCGAGTTGTTAAAAACTTTTCTTCATTTTGCGAGTACAATATTTCAGTAACGCCAAAATCTCCTCACCTTGACAGTGACTTAAGGATGCACGTAAGTAAAAACTCTACAAACAAAAAAGGCAGTCGATGAGTTCTTGGCATCCTGGGGCGTAGCCAGGAATTTGATTGGGAGGGGGTGTATAATGTGATTTGGGAAGAGTATAACTTTTTAAAAACTTTTAAAATCTTAAAAATAACATTAAAAACTTTAAGGTACACTTATTTTGGAGGGGTATATATACCGATATACCCCCATCGCTACGCCCCTGTTGGCATGTTCACGTCCATGTATCGATTCTGTTTCGATGTATCCTATGTAACCCCCCAAAAAAAAAAAAATTCCTCAACGGCTTTGCGCAAATCTCACCACTGATTCCAGCCAGAATATTGGGTTCAGCTCCCGATAACCCCCACCCAACCCCAAACCCAACCCGTGGCTACGCCAATGCCTAAGAATAAATTACTACTATTCGTTTCCTCCGCGAATGACAGTTCACAAATTGACCATAGTCACCTCCCTCCCTCCTTCCTTCATTCCTTCCTTCCTTCCTTCGTACCTTTCTTTCCTCCTCCTCCCCTTTTCCTCTCTCCGTTTGATGTTTGGTTTTCCATTATCGGCCGTTAACGCCTCCGATGAGCGCAAGGTGGCGCTCTAAGATTTCAATCACGTGACAGCAAAACGCGGATCCACTCCTGGAATATTTGGAGAACGGATAATAAATGACCTGTCATTTAATGGCTATCCATGGCCAAGATTATAAGGTGATATAGGCCTACATAAATATATTTATAACGATATATATCTCGATATATATAATGATATATGTATATATGCCATTCTTTCGCCCCTAAGCTGACATTTAAAACTCATCTTCCTAAATCTTCTCCGCGTGTTTATCTTCATAATCACACACATATAATTCGACATATATACTGTATATATATATATATATGTATATATATACAGATATGTGATTCTATATATATATATATATGTGTACCTGTATATGTATATTGTATATATATATATATATATATATATATATATATATATATATATATATCGAATATATAAGGCAACCTGTAAATTGAATGACATGCAGTGTAATGGAAATGCCATCACCGGTCCCCTGGTGACCAGAAATCCTTCCTCCTTTGATTAATGAAGGCAATCACGGGCTGAGGAATTGCGAAGGAATTGCTCTTCTAAACAATTTCGACCTTCAAAGGGAAGAAGAGGCGCGCGCCGTTTTAAAAAGAACGCCAACGAAAAATGTGCTTTCGATATTTTTCTAAAACAATTCTGTCTGCGTCATCATCGTTGACGTAAGAGGTTTTGATTTGGTGTGTCATCGACTGAAGTTTAAGATTAGATTAGATCGATGCCCATAGGCGGATTTTGAGTTTAATATTAGGGTAGGCTAGCACGGGGGTCTGGGGGTGCCATCCATCCCAAAGTATTTCATGCATGCAGACGATAAAACGGTATGCCTTGAGGAGATTCTTCTTTCTGCCTGTCTGTCTGTCTGTCTGTCTGTCTGTCTGTCTGTCTCCCTCTCTCTCTCATACACACCCAGAATGACACAAATTAAACATAATCCTCTATCAGCGGTTCAAAAGACAAGAATAGTTCAATTTACCCTCGGTAGGTGGCGCTAGCCTCGTTCTGAAGCGAAACAGCCTCGCTGTGGGTTCGTCGAAGAGACGAATTGAGAAGAAAAGAAAAGAAAATTGATATTTTAGAGCACAATTATCCCAGACGCTGTTTTTATCATCTCCCTCCCCTCTCTCTGCCTCTGTCTCTGTCTGTCTGTCTGTCTGTCTCTCTAATATATATATATATATATATATATATATATATATATATATATATATATATATATATATATATATATATATATATATGATTATCTCGTTTGTCCCGTGGCGCTTGGATCCATGATCCAATTCCCTGGACGTGATCCCAATACAATGGTCGAGGTTGACCAGTCAGTCTCTGGCTTCGCCGCTGGTCACGTGATGTGTTTCTGTGACAGAGCAGCGCTCCTTTATGTCCGGAAACTCATCCGTCGGAGAATTCGTCTGCCCCCTCTCTCTGTCTGTCTCTCTGTCTCTCTCTCTGTCTCTCTCGCTCTCTGTCTCTCTGTCTCTCTGTCTCTGTCTGTCTCTGTCTGTCTGTCTGTCTGTCTGTCTGTCTGTCTGTCTGTCTGTCTCTCTCTCTCTCTCTCTCTGTGTGTGTGTCTCGCTCTCTGTCTTTCGTCGGTCGATTCCAACCGGTGGTTAAGTTATCGTCTGCGCGCAACTCATCAGCAGCAGACGATCGCCTCTTGCATGTAACGTATTCCGTTGCCTAGGAACTGGCACGAAGCGACAAAACACAATAATCGACACGGTCCAGATGTTCAATGCGTTTAAGAGAATGCGACAGACAGACAGAAACACAGACGGACAGACAGACGGACCTCTGTAGCCTAGAGTAGAACTTCGTTATAACGGACTCGGTTATAACATGTATTCGGCTAACTTTTAATTCGTTTCATCACTCTTCTGAATTTTTTGCATATCTATAGCCTACTGTAGCCCTAGTATTTCAAACAGGGTATCAATTTTATAATATTTTTGTGGTCTATAAAACCTGTAATAGAAGAAACCAGCTCTCTTAAGCGCCATCTTATCTCTCGATTGATTTTTAGACATTTGACAGAGAATAGATTTCTGAAACACTTTGTATAGTGTCATTTCAAATGGCTCATTATTTTTCGTGCATTTTGGCATTTCGAAAGCTCTAGAAAAAAATTGAGACAGAATATGATGACAATTCTAGTACGGTTTGACACAGCAAAGATGGGCACACAAGAATATGTGGTTTTAATTCGTTTCATCACTCTTCTGAATTTTTGCATATCTATAGCCTACTGTAGCACTAGTCCTTGCATTGTCCAATTTCAAACAGGCCATGTTGGCCCACCCAATATTTGGCTTGTGGCGCCTTCCATGCGGTTATAACGTACCGCAATGTACAGTACTGTCCCAATTAATGCGCTATCGTATTGGACGGCATTGTATATAACGTAACTCGGATAAAACGTACTAAATATTACAGGCCCGCTGTTTATTCCCAGGTAAGTTCAAGGCTCTGTGTAGCCATATGCTTTGTTTTTTGTAGGTCGGGTCTACGCAATGGTCGTTTGTCGTTGCTTACTAAAGTCCGGTCGCTTCAACAGGTATCTGCAGTCGACAGCGTCGGTCGCCGGTAGGTGTCGCTCTCTTACTTGTTAAATAATTTTGCCTAAATATAAATATCGAAAAGTAAGTTCGATGCGCTGACAGACAATGATAGTTGATGTCGACTATTATAATAATAGTCAGTTATCGTACAGCAGGCGTTTGATTGACAGGTACGGGACTGGCGACGCGAAACTACCCCCGAGGAATTTCCAGCGACGGATCACGTGCTCGCCGGAAGTCAACCCCCGACATCTGTCGACTGAACAACGGCGGCGGCGGCGGCAGAGGCGACTTTCTAAGCTGCGTGGCGCGCCCTGGCGAGCGCCGTCGGACCCCGATGCGCTGTACGAGTCTAATAACCCGTTCGGCGCACCTGCTGCCGGTCGATGACGTCAGCAGGAGAGAATGACAGACGATGCAGTCGATGTTGGCGCGGGAAGTTCACCGATCAGACGACAAACGCCGCGAGAACCGCCGCAGAATTATTGTACCCGATGCGATTGGAAGTTGGAACGGTCTGTTGTCTCAGTCCGGGACTTTTGCACGTGTGCCTCGCATGTTCAGTGTGTCTACTGTGATAATACTAATAGGCCTATATGGACTGATGCTAACGTCCGCTTTTGACGGTCATTAGGCCTACTCTGTCTGTCTGTCTATCTGTCTGCCTGTACGCCTCTCTGCAGTGGCGGTTCCGAGAACTCTTGGTGGGGGGATGCAATGAATTTCTATGAAGATCCCGCCAATTGTCAAAGGAATTAATATATGTAAACGCTTTATAAGAAATCTGCAGATTTGATTAATGAAACACAATGTTCAGAATTGACAATGTGAATAAAAGCCATTTTAGTGTGGAAGCAGAAGCCTGAAAAACGACGAATAAACTCAAGATTGTTATTAATAATTTTTAAGGCATAGACTTTCGTTTCTTTATTTAGCCCTATACCAATGGCCTAGTTGATTTGCCAAAGCCCATCGCATGCATAGCCTAATAGCCTATAACCCGTATGTTTAGAGCGCAGAAATAACTGCGTGTCGTGATTCATGAAACCCTTTCTTCTGTTGAAATGTCCCCGCTGTCTCATTAATTGTTTTCTCACATATGTCTTCTTGTGTCTTCATTGATTTGTCCACCACAGTTATTATAACTATAGGCAGGGTGCGATTTGTGACCTGGAGCAGTGCGGGGGGATATGTCGAGATTGGGGGGGGGATGTAGTTGTTGGGAAATGTAGCAGTGGGGGGATGTAGTGATGGGGGATGTAGCAGTAGGGGGGATGCAGTTGGGCAGTGGGGGATTCCCCTTCCCCTACAAATCGTGCCCTGCCTATAGGCTTAACAACGCGTAAATAGTAGGCCTACACATTCGTAGAGCCCGACACGGACATAAAGCAGACAGATTGCGCGTAAGTCGAAAAATTATTACTTAATATGTTGTAATTGCAGCTGCGCTCTCAACTCAAAGACCAGGCTAGTCGCTGGAGGAGTATTCCACAGCGCCATCTCATTATACAAATCCTGACAAATCGTAACGAAAGCAATAAATAACTGTTTTATATTGGAAAAAACTATTGACACCTGCCGCTAATTTCAAGTGATCTGTGGCGTACAATATATCAAAGCAAGTGCTCTGTCTTAGCCTCCTAAATATAAAATCAAATTAATTATTATTATTATTATTATTATTATTATTATTATTATTATTATTATTATTAATAAATTAATATTATTATTATTATTATTATTATTATTATTATTATTATTATTATTATTATTATTATTATTATTATTATTATTATTATTATTATTATTATTATTATTATTATTATTATTATTATTATTATTATTATTATTATTATTATTATTATTATTATTATTATTATTAGGCCTACTGCAGTGCATATGGCTATCCTATATGCTGTGTCTAATTTTAAGAACTGTAGGCCTAATGTGTGAAGCATATATATAATTATAAAAGGAAAATTTATCACTGCACTAAACTCAGAAAATTTGTGGACATTCACGTAAAAACAAACAAAAATGTCATCCGGAAAAATTATCACAGTAAAATGCACAAAAATTGTTATTTTAGCACTGCACATTTTCAATTTATCACTGCACCCTTTGTTTATCACTGCAAGTTTTTAAAAAGACCTTGGGTATTGGCATGTAGGCCTGTGATAGATACCATATTGTTGAAACACGAGATGTGGTACTTTTGAGATATCCAACAGCTCTTATTTCCGACTGAAAAAAAGATGACTGGTTCAGTGGCGTAGTCAGAGGGTTTGGGGTTAAAAACCCTTGATTGGCTGGCCAAAAATGTATTTTATATCATTATGGATAGTCGTTAGGAAATTTTACGATACTAACGAAAACCAGTCTTGAACGAAAACCATGGCGAAAGAAAAATCGAAAAATTGCGCTACAAAATGTCGTGTGATTAACGGAAGTCGCCAACATTTAAAGATGTAAACAAAACAAGGAAAGAAATTTTGTTTTTCGCATTTCCTGTCGTATTAATTTATTATTTTAATTGTATTATTCCATTATAGATGATCGGCCAGAGTTTAGCGATCGGAGCCGGAATTTGTGCGGCGCTTGCGTCGATATTTGCCAAACTGGCGATGGCTTCCAACGTCGTTTCGGATTTATGTAGCGCCAGCTTATCTGCCGTGTTTGTTTCTGCCGATTATCAGCCGAAGGATGAAACGAAATTCGTCGAGGATTTCTGTCGTTCGGTTGGGTCTTATTTTGAAGCAAAGTTGTCATGATTTAAAAGCTTGACTTTATAAATTATCAATGTTGGCTCTATAGAAGCTAAAATTGTCTGTTCATCTAACTGAAGAGGACGAACGGTTCAGTTACGTGCCTGGCAAGGAGCGTTATAATTAACCTATAATAACTGGACAGCCTTAATATTGAAGCTGAAATATGATGGCCCAATATGCTTGGTAATAGATTTCAATGAAAATAACAGCATTTTTTACTTTTATGCGATGAAGATTTTTGAAAACCTTAAATGAATTTTTAAATTTATACAGATGGTATTTTTCTGACAGGCAAGTGTAGTCATGCGCTTTCTGTGTTTCTTCATGATGTTTGGGGCGAACGCTGTGATGTGGACGTTGTTTGTTAGATCGCTGCAACTCACTTCATCTGTTGTTGCCACTGTTACAAACACTGCTTCAAACTTCTTTTTTACTGTGAGTCACCTTTTTAAGCAAGAGTGGTATAGAATTCATGATCACCATCTCTTTGAAAATGGATATAATTCATTCACTCTCAAATGAATAAATAGTATTTTAGCTGAAATCAATAAAATGTAACTAGGTAAGTAAGAATGTAGGCTTTCTTTTACCAATGAAGTGCAATTCATGCTACTGTAGATCTAGTTTTCGTTTTGAAGATTATATATAAGGTCTCAGTTATTAATGTGGCAATAGCCCCTTTATTGTCCATTTATTTGTAATGTAATGTAAACTCGAGGCACATATACATCTTGGCCGGTAATGGGGTTATTACCAGGGCTGGAAAATGTGATTAGAAACCTAGATTTGTAAAAAAGTCAAACTGTAGGCTTTTTAGGTTTTTTGTTTTTAAGTTGAAAAATGAAAAATGCCATCTTTAATGTTTTAAGAGTGTGTTATTATCTGCAGACAGCAGGATATATGTGTGACTACAGTAATTAATTATAGAGACGAGTCTATGGGTGTTGATATGTGACAAAGATATAGAGAGGAGAGGATGTGGATATGCCAAACATTAAAACCTAAAAACCTACATTTCATTTCTTAAAAAACCCAGTTCTTTTCCAACCTTGGTTAATGCAGACTATGCAATAGGTGTTTTTGTAGATAACTATTAACGACATTTTCTCATAATAATTCCGATTTCAGGCTATTTCCGGTTATGTTCTGTTTGGTGAGGACCTGTCCCTGACGTGGTGGATCGGAGCGGTGTTCATCTTGTCTGGCCTTCTGCTGATGCACGCATTTGCCGCAAAAGATGACTCCACTGATAAGAGAAAGGACGATAGAAAGGACCGTGGCCAAGAAGATGTTGTCGTGAAGGAGAAAGTCAGCTAGCGATGATGAATGATTAAAAAATGACTAAATATGAAATTATCATTAGGGGCTGTCCATTAATTATGTCAACAAGTTTTGGACAATTTTTACCCCCTTGTCAACAACTGTCAACTTTCAGTGCCCCCGCCCAATTGTTAAAAACTGTTGACCCCTCCCCCCACTAAGACCAGTGATGAGTCCCCTAAAATGTGTAGAAGGTTATTATTTTTCATCTTTTTCCCTTTCGTTTGTTCATCAAGTGTCTCCCCCCTAATTTGTTGACGTAATTTATGGACAGCCCCTTATAGTGAAGTTATCGTTATAGTTAGGTTGTTATAGTTAGGCAAAGGCAGCCTTCACATAGCTTAAAAAGATCTTCAGAAACAAACACAGTTCAACAACAACAACATGGCTCAGAATTAATTCCACAAGGCCTGATTGTTCTTGGGACTGAAATACAATGTTGTTGTAGCTTGAATGTATTTACCAATTATCAGTGGGCACAGTCTCTAGGCCTATAATAAACATTTTAGAATACATGATGGCTATAAACATGTAGATAAAATATTTTGCAAGTATTACAACAATTCAACTTGTATTTTTGAGTCATTTGAACCGCGCCTTGAGCCTTCGGGCTTTACTGTCCCGTGGTTTGTGCCGCGTCGGTTTTGGAATTGGGTTTGGGGGTGTGGGGTGGCGGTGGCGGTGGTGGTGGTGATGGTGTGGTGGTGGCGGTGGTGGTGGTGGCTGGAGCAGCCGGTTGGTTTGTCGGCAAAAGGGTGTTCCAGTTGAATTGTCGGTACATTAGGGCCAGATCGACGGCAAAGACCAGGAACGCTGTGAAGCAGAATACCTGGAACAGTACAGTAGACAAGGAATAGTTTCGTCACTACGAAATAATTACCTAAACGAAGTTTTAGAATTACAGTTACACAAATACCTAAAAATCAATCAATTTCTATGGCGCCGTAAGTTAAAACTAAATCTCTGGGTGGCTAGAGGGGGAGGAGAAAAAGAGGGAGAGAATTCCGGATTAGAACTAAACCGGCGTACGTAGGCAATTGGCACCAGTGCCTAATCTAGACTCCGGAGGGGGAAACTGACAAGGCCGGGAAAGTCAGCTAGGGGGCTGCTATTAGTTGATGTAGTATGCCAAATTTGCACCGATTGAAGCCCAGTCGATGCCTACAAGGAATCTGGACCCGCATTTTGGATATCTATCAGGTGTCTGACTTTTTAAATGATTAAAAATCTATACAATGTACAGCTACCATTATTATATTTTGCAATATAGACACATTAATAGGGTGGAAAGTGACGGTTTTTTCTAATCCACTGACATCACTGCAAGGCGTTTGAGGGTTCTAAAGAGAAATTTGGGTGAAATAGCGACATGAATTTTTGGGTCGCCCGAACATTTTTCATGGACTATAGTCCAGGTTTTTTTCGAAATTTGAACGCGAAATTTGTGGTGTCGTAGGATTTACATAAATTGTGTTGTTCATTATTTTTAAAGTGGGGTTTTTTGAGCAACCCCAAACAACCCACGGGGCGACGCTGCTGGGCATAGAATTAGCATCGATAAGTCAGATGTTGGCTGAGTGTTCAGAGATTTTACGAATGTGTTTCTATAGTTTCGACATTACCGAGCACAGAACCAATTTCGTCCCGTTCGCCTTCGCTGTTATAGCAGAGACCACTACACTGACGACGAACATCGTACAAATGGTGGCGTTGCAAATCATCTCCTGCAAGAATAACAGTCAAATTACAGTGGTTCTCACACAGGACAGACCCTACTGAACCACTTTAAACCTTGTTATATTATATTTATTATATTATATTATAAATTGATATCACGTGCCTACAAATAACCCACAATCGATCTTCGCAAGGTTCTCTATGCCGTAAAGCCCAGCTTCACGCGCACGTGGAAACAGAGGCGCAGCCAGGATTCCGGAAGAGGAGAGGGTCTACATTAAAATTTCGGGGCTAAAAGTCTTGATGAGCAAAAAAGGGCATAGGCCTCCTAGTCTCGACCGTCTTGATGTCCTATTCCGCCAAACTATACTCGCTGGCTTTGCGAAGTTTGCGTGAATCCTCACGACCGGTTCCAGGCCGAACAGGTGGGCCTCCCGTGGATACGCCAATGTAAACTACTGAAAATCGTCATAGAAAAGACAAAAATGGACGGCAGGGGCGTAACCAGGAACTTTATTTGGGGGTATAATGTGAATTGGGATAGGCCTATAAATCTTTAAAAACTTTGAAAATCTTAAAACATTAAAAACTTTAAGGTAGCCTGATTTGGGGAGGGGCAGGGGGTGTATATATATATATACCGACATAACCCCCTCCGTCGCTACGCCCCTGATGGACGGAATCTTGGCGTGGAGGCGTTACTTACGGCCAGTCGGTTTGGTTCTTTGCGACACATGTTGACGAAAAGCCAGACGCAGGCCGTCATGAGGGCGTTGAGCGCCGTGAACTCCACCCAGGCGCCTCCGTTTCGATTCCAGTTGGCGGACAGAGAGAAGCCGAACGTCAGGCCGGCAAAAAGCTGGAGACGAGATTCACAAATGCCGGTTTCAACTTGAATTCGTGCAGGGTTCTAGTTGCCGGGGGGGGGTTGGGGTTGGGTTGGTTGACCCCAGCTAACTTTGCAACCCTTCAAAAAATCGCATATCGGGTACATGCAGTTTCTGTCATTTATTGAATTTCAGTCCTCAACCCCGCTCAAATTTCACAACTCCAACACTGAATTTGTGTGTATGTGCCAATGTGGATGCTACACGAGCTTTGTTTTTCAGTCGATCAGTGATTGGGGAAGGGGCAGGACTATTCATTCATCAGCGGCGTAGCCAAAATTCCAAAATATGGGAGGGGGCACATCGACATAATTTCCGTTGAAAAGTCTTATAATTATTTCTTGTCGGTTCTGCGACTTTGTGCAAAAATCCCTCGACCGGCCCCAATCTGAATAGGGAAGGGGGGCTGTCTCGTGCCTCCCCCGTGGCTACGCCAATGCTACTCACTGTACGTGCACCCTCGTAGAGCCTACATCTTCGACTGAGTATTTACCATTCCGGCGATCTTCAGCAAAGCGGAGGTCGTCATCAAGTACTCCCAGCATCTTGTGCTGAGTTTCTTTTCCTCCATCTAGTGCCGGAGACCTACCATCAAACAACGATACTTTTTTCAAGTACTGGGTACTTAGTCTGTTAATAGTCTGCGGAGTTCGTAGATCTGTTGCGCAGACGCAGAGAATAAATAGCCATTCGATTTCAAAGGTACACCGTACCTGGTTACATTCGAGAATTTTCAAGTGTTTTCGAATGAATCTTGATTATTTCCTTAATTTAGAAGATATCGAAAGAATAGAATAGGATATAAACAGGCCTGAGGAGAGACACCCGGAACATCGCTCCGGGGCCCATGGAGCTCAAAGGGGCCCGAATCGGGTGATTAATGCCATAAAAGACTGACACACGGGAAAAGGTCATCAGTACTTCTTAACACTTGTACTTGTCTGTACTTGTAACGAGGACCCTGGAATTCTGCTTTTAAAAAGACCGACAAGCGGGAAAAAGTCATCAACGTTTTCACATACTTGCGAGGCAGTGGCGGCTCCACCGAGGGGGGGTCAGGGGGGCCCGTGCCCCCCTATTGAGAGCCTGCCCCCCAGTGGCCCCCAGTTGGGACCCTATACTTAATGCTACATACATTAAACAACAAATGGTTGGCCCCCATGATTAGAAGTTGCCACCCCAACGGCCCCCCCACTTGCCAAATCCTAGAGCCGCCACTGTTGCGAGGTCAGGGACCGTGACTATTTTCTGCACCGGGGCCCGGAAATTCTCTCGGCGGCCCTGGATATAAAAAAAACTTACTATAGACTGAGCTCGATCAGAAATGTTATCGGATGGATGCCATTCCAGTTAACATTTCTTTGTTATTTAGCATTTAGAAGTCGCTTATCACATTCATGCGATATAAATGAGTTTAACAACGCGGAATAGCAAGCGGCTCCTTCGTTAACAGAACTATCCACAGATGTAACGACGTCATAATAGTAGATAGACAACACTGCAATTGAGTGCATATAATTTAGAATCCTATAGGCAGGTTAAAATTACGCGAATAACGTTACGTAGGCCTATTATGTAGCCTATTACTTAAATATTGAAAATATATTGGACGTTATGTGCCGTGTCTTGGTAGCAAACTTACCGAACATTTTTCATAGACTTCTCCAGGACACAGGCGTGCCATGGTAGCCTAATGTCGTAATGTGAAACGCAGCAAAATGCACGGTTAAGTTATAACAAACTCACTGCAATTAAGACGCCTGGTGACACGAATGCACTAAAAGCGAAGGATGCAGGATTTTCAACCAAATTTGGGCCTGCTGGGAATAAGCGACGACCAATGACGTAAACTTTGATGAAAAAGTGGGGGGGAACCTCGATTCCTCCCCCTTTCCCCGTGGGAGCCCCTCAAAACGTGGGTTGTGGCTCGAACCTAGAGGCCTAATGGAATTTGAGGTCTATGCTCTTACGCTTATAACATCAAGATATGTTAACTAGTGTGCTTATTGAAATCTTGAATAGGCCTACAATCACTCAATCAGTGAACGGCATTCTGTTCAACTTGATGATTTATTTGCATTCTGAACGTTCAAAACAGCGGCTTGCATCATCAAAATTATTCAAGAAACGTTTCAAAATAGTCGCTGAAGCATTCTGGAAAAGCTAACAAAGCAGTTCGAAACTTCTAAGAAAAAAAAATACTCAAAAAAAAACAGCATCAGATCATAATCGGATCTTGATCAGATCTCTAAATAAGGAAAGCTAAAATAGAACTGACATTTTTGCCCGTCAAAGAAATTCCAAATAGCAAGAACATATAACATTATTATTATAAAAAGACCAAATGAGAGGACGCTATTAAAATAACCTCAGCGTCCAAATTGATCAAGATATTGCTTTAAATAAATCACGGACTTTTATACATCGGATTACCATTAGAGATGGCGGATAGAATTAGCTACGAAAATATTCGATACGTACATGTACTAGACTGTCTAGACACACGCTGCGGCCAATACAATAGAAAACAAATAAGGTCATATATTGTTTTACGAATAGAACTAGTCGTAAGTTTTTGAATGACGATCATTATTAAAGGTTCAAAATCAAGAAGTGAGTATTTATAAGAGACGTTCCCAATTCAAAACTACAGTTGGTCTTTGTGCGCAATATAATTACTTACTAGAAATGTCTAGTATCATTGTATTGTTTTTACCACTATTGCAACTAACAACACTACAGAGGGGAATCTAATTGAACTGTTTGGTACGGACTAAGTATCACTCTCCACACAAATGGCAGAATTAATTCCTTGAGCGTAGACTTCTTTCTCCAGAATAAACCAACGTACCATCCAATGACAATTGTTAACGTCAGCGAACTTATTAGAGAGAGAGAGAGAGAGAGAGAGAGAGAGAGAGAGAGAGAGAGAGAGAGAGAGAGAACACTATCAAAAGGAACAGCATGTCAGTATAGTCGACTGGTTCGCCAAGCAGAGATGAATAAGCTCTGATATGAAAAGTGGAGTCTCTAACGACGGTCAGTACTCGACTTTATGAGCCGAAGTCGAGGTCGTCGTCGTTGTCATCGTTGTTGTTGTTGTTGTTCCCCCCGACGTACCCCGTCTATATTCGAGAAACTGCAACACGGCGTCTACACCACAGACAGCCATTGCAGCAAACGAGAAGAACTGAAAACAGAGAAAATATTACAAAACTAAACAATATATCTGATAAAGGAAAACACCGTGAAGCAGTGACTGCCATTTTTACCGCTTCGTTGTCCCCATTTCGAATCTGAAACTATTCAGCGCACTGTGACCTTTTACATATGTCCAATTTAAGCAATAGAGAATACCACAGGCAAATTTCTGAATGCCAAGAACTTTTGAAATACAAGATCTGTGGCCTAATTTTTGAAAAAAACTTGATTAATAGGTGCTCTTCACTTGCTTATCAAAAGTGCTAGCCATTTACACATCTGCCAATACCATTCTCTGTAGTTTAAAGTTGCTCGATGTATCTGCAGGTTAATTGTCAATAGTTTGGAAACAACATACGCTACTACCGGCCAAAATATTACTAAGCACAGTGTAATGTAATGTAGCATTTGTAGTATAACGCCTCTTATATTTCTGCTCAATAGCTAAACGTCTTTTGACCACTCGCAAGACAGCCAGCCATTCGTTGAATATCTGGAAATATAAATGTCCTATTATTGCTAAATGAGATCATAGGATGACTTCGTAAACTAGTTTCGTAAGTCGCGGCTGAATATATAACTGCTTGATAACGACCTGCAGCAGCAGCAGCAGCAGCAGCCAACATGCTCTCCGAATCTTTCCAATATTACTGTGACTAAAGGCTGTCTGAAGACACCAATAGGGCCTACCAGTTAAACTGCGGTTTGATCAATAAATTTCGCAGCAGTCACTTACTGCGCATGCTCCGAGAGTCGACGAACCTCCTGCCGAAACCGCAGAAATAATCCCAGCGATGAGAAGGAAGATGGTCATGATACAGTACGACACGAACTCCTTCGGAAAAGAATCAACATTGAAAACATCCGATATATATATATATATATCGGATGCTTAAATTCTAATAGGCTACTCATCTCCTCCTACTAAACGTTGCCACAGCATTGTAACTGTGCGCAAATTATTATTATAAGATCAATCTGAAACCGTTGTTACAGTATGTCTTACGGTTAATACTTCTCACGAGCAATGCACATTCTAAACGGACAAGTGACTAGGCTACTTTATACTATAGGGGCTGTCCATTAATTATGTCAATTTTGGGGCAATTTTTGACCCCCCCTCCTTGTCAACAACTGTCAACTTTCAGTGACCCCCATATAATTACGTCAAAAACTTTTACCCTCCCCCAAGATCAATGGCAGGTTCCAATAACAAGGTTATTATTTTTGGCGGTGATGATCATTTTCCCCTTTTTCGCTCATAGTGTCAAAATGTGGTGGTGATGACAGTTTTTACATTTTTGCCATGCTTTTTCCATTGTAATAAGTGTCCATGAAATTTCCTATTGTTTGATTATTTGTAAAAAGTGAAATTGTTGACGTCAACTTCTCTTGACCCCCACCCCCCACCCCCAGAAAAGGCCTAGAATAAACAGTGACGGTCATCGCTGTCAAAAACTGTTGACAGTTCAAGTAAAAGAAAACGAGTAGTTTTTCAGTATCAGTCATTGGAAGAACTGAGAAACTCAAATAAAGAAGTAAGGCCTCTGCCTGTCATGCTTACCAGAAGATAATTGATAACTATCTGTGGTATAAGGCCGATGAGGTGCCATATAAGCCATACGGTGATGACAACGAAGCTGGAGATTCCAGCAAACTCTACCCAGCCGTGTCCACGGTTATACCACCATTCACCGCCGAAGGACAGGGCGAAAACCAAGATCGTCAAAGCCTAGAATTTACAATAGCACCACAGCATGCAATGAGAAATTCACTGGTTAGAATCGCAACTGTTTAACAAGAATAGTTTAATAGAATAGTCAAAATCTATACATTTCGAATACTGCCACTGTTACACTGTATGTGTACCTGCCAATATATATAGACCAGTAATAAATATATCAGAGAAAGGGTTTAATTGCTTTGCGGCGCACATTTGAAGCAATTATTTCTGCAACTAAAAGGCTCGTACCATTTCAACCAGCTTCAAAATTCCTGGGATTGTCCGCAGATAGTAAGGCGGACACTCGCACCTCGCATGTTGTCCTTCCATATTTTGGACGCCTTCAATTCAAGCAAAATGGACTGCAATAGAAATCAATACAATATACATTATGCATTAATAATTAATAGTGCACGCAGTGCTCATCAATGCACTTGAATAATTCTTATAAATTATTGTGGATGGAATAATTTGCGAATTAAATTAGGAATATTGACATACGTACAGCCTTTGATGATGACATCTTAAAAGTCGTTTGCCCTTAATATACGGTAGGATAATGCTCATGGAAAATTTGCAGCAAATTATTGGTAGAACTAGCGCTGGTTTTAGCGAAGGGTTATGATGGATTTAAGCAAGCCATGACCTAACAGTCTGGCAGCATTGTCTGCACTAATTATAACAGAACCATTGAATCTGTCGAGTGAATGATAATCTGAATTTAAAATATGCAGTGGTGTCGCCAGGAATTTTGGGTTGGGGTGGCAAAAGGGGGCTGGCGTATCAAATTCCTTAGCTCCACCCCACACACCCCTCCACAAAAAACTTTCTCACCGGATTTGCGCGAATCTGATAAGTGGCCTGGTGTCAGGTTGGGGGTAGTTGCCCCCATTTGCCCCCCCGTGGCGACGCTAATGCAAGATATTAGTTGATGTTCCCCGTTCTCGTACAGTCAATGGCGTTAGTGTGTAGTATGAAATGGCTGGGAGTGTTCTATTTCAAACCCTGTAGATAGAAATTGAGAATGATATTGTTGGTTATTCTTGCAAAGATTAAAGCAATGCAGATGGAACAAGAGGAAAATGTGGATTTTGTTGTAGAATTTCTTCAAATCCATTAGATTTTTCCATATCTAGGTCCTATACACCCTATTTTCAACAGGGCTTCAATTGGCTTCTCTCATGCAGCGAATTAATTATAAAACCTGTTATATATTGAACCAGATATCTTAATAGGCGGCTCTTCCCTCGATCGCCCGACTAGTCATTCCACAAGATATCAGTGGCGTCGCCTGGAATTTTGGCCCAGCTCCACACACTCCCTCCACACAAAACTTTCTCACCGGATTTGCGCGAATCTGATAGGTGGTCTGGGGTCAGGTGGAGGGAGCAGTTTCCCCCATTTGACCCCCCGTGGCGACGCTAATGAAAATATGCTACGATTTTTACAAATACTTCAGCCTCCAAAACCAAAGTTGAAGACTCTTGAACGATGTCTATTCTGAGAGGCTAAAAAAGGCCATCTGTCAAAATCTGGGGCCCGGCTCTTTTTCCGAGGTTCCTTCACTCGCCTAAATTCTACTCCGATCAGTTCTACACACCCAACTCGGCGACAGCAAGCTCCGAAGAATAGCCAGACGACGGTCGACAGACGACGATAATAGCATCAACAGGTTGTATCTAGAAGAGAAACCAGAAATCTGCCGTAACTACGTCGAAGCTATACTCAGTAGGAAGGACCGTACCTTTTCGGAACCTCGCCAAGCCCACTGCCTGGTCGCTGGGCATTGAGTCCCGGCTTTGCAGGTTCAGTCTGGAGAGAGAGAGAGAGAGAGAGAGAGAGAAAAGAGAGAGAGAGAGAGAGAGAGAGAGAGAGAGAGAGAGAGAGAGAGAGAGAGCGTCTTGAGGTATTTGATGTCGTCTGCCCACGCGCTATCAGACACGGGGCAATGACTTTCAATCGTCGGGCGCACAGACTAACAAGACCAAGACAAGTCGAAGAGCGATATATATATATATATATATATATATATATATATATATATATATATATATATATATATATATATATATATAGCATAAGCGTCTTTAGATATTCAAATAGAATCATATGGGGCCGACATTAGGCTCTAGGCTTCCATTATGCAGCATGCATAATCTTATATTCTGGTCTTTGGTATGGAAAACACAACATGTTTTACTCGACTGAAACCTGATCTCGCATCGTCGTTCACCTTTTCTGCAAGAGTAACTGAGGTCATAATAATATATATTTATATCATGTAATAACATCAAAAACAGGGCAGGGCGCCGCCATTGTGAATATGTGGGGGCATTCAAACAGCGTAACAGTCTCGGTAAATTCTTTAGTGGGGGGGGGGGGGCGAACCATTTTGCTCAAAAGTCTACAAGATAGGACTACGTCTTTGTCAGTGAAAATTACAAGTCCGTTGGGGGCGAGGCAGTGGCCCCTTGATCCGCCTCTGACAGATCACAAAGTCTAAAAGTTGAATTCCTTTTTCAATAGCACACCAGCAACATTTAATATCGCCACACGTAACGGGGGGAAAAGTAGAATTTCGTTATAACGGACTCGGTTATAAAGTAGGCCTAACGCAATGATGCGCTACCGTATTATTGGATATAACGTACCTGGGATCTAACGTACCAAATTATACAGACCCGCTAAGTACGTTATAACGAAGTAACAATCTACGCACTCCGGAAATCGAGAACCTGATTAAAAGTATAATGAACATACAACATTCACTGTTCGCATAATCAGAAAACTCTTGGTTCACGCACCGACGACCAGACCTCACAGGCAATAGCAATGATAGTTTAGTCCACAGTATTCTCACAGCCAAAACAAGTGCGCGATCAGACACTGAGATCGACCTGTTTAAACAGGCCAGAGAGCGTCAGCGCTGACTAGCCTTTGAATGAAGTGCGAATAATAAGAAATCCCAGTAGCAGCTCACAGGAGTCATAGCTAAGCATATATATATATATATATATATATATATATATATATATATATATATATATATATATATATATATATATCCTGAGCCGCTTAAAATCACGCTAAGTATCTTCATACAAATGCTGCATTTTATTACTGTGCATAGAGTCAAGTTTCGATACTTGGACGGTAAAGGTAAAACAGTCGTAAACATTATCCCTCTAGTAGATGATCATGAAATTAGACGTCTGGCCTAGTGCCTGATGTTCAAATACTTTGAAATGATTTTTACCTTTTTTAACCGATCACCTGTGCCGACAACTCGCCCGAGACGCTCCGCTCACCTTTACGAAAGCCGCCCTGGGCTACGACTGAGAGGCATCGGACAGGCGAACCGTATCCAATCAGGTGGCCGGGGCCTATACGTTGGCCATCCCAGAATTTCCTCAAAGCAAATTCGCAACAATATTTAGTCCCCGCAATTTTAATCGAAATGTAAGCTTAAAGCGTGAATAGCCTGTCGAAAGCTGTGTGGCTTTCGAACGCGTTAATTAAACACGGTCTTAGTAATCGGACAATTCCTGACTGTCAAATCGTGATATTCTTGATTTCAAAATTACTTTGGAACGGCCATTATGCTCTTTAGCTCCGTGCGCCCCACTGGGTCTCCTGTATACAAAAGATAAATAACTACGGAAGATCAAGCGTCAATTTTCTTTAACTTCAGCCACCTTCTTTTCTGCTTTTTATATATATATATATATATATATATATATATATATATATATATATATATATATATATATATATATATATAAAGGCACCGTATTAGCACGTAGTGAGAGAGCCTATCGAAATAAAATGCATTTACGCGATTGTGTACTGTCAATTTGTTCGTAGACAAAAATACTATTTCTGCAGTAGGCCTATGTTCCTTTTAGGACACCGTAATTTTATTTAGGCCTGCGTATTTTTTGAAACAGTCTTGTGGCTTCTCTATATTTAGTCTCTATGTAACAGAGGTTAGACCTATTTGGTCAACGCGGAGCCCACATTATGTGAGCCAATTAATAGACCGGTTAAGGGCTTTAGTCTATGACTCTCTAAGTCTAAGGTCCTGAGCATTGACTCAGAGAGAGAGAGAGAGAGAGAGAGAGAGAGAGAGAGAGAGTCGATGAGTCAAATCTCGTGCAGTCTGTTTTCAACTAAGAAAAAAGAAAACAAAAAGATTTTACTCATCTGTTGCCATCTGGCGAGATTGATTACAACTGGGAATCAGTCACCAATTTTAACTGAGCACGAAGATCAAGGCCTTGAGCAAATCTCACTCCCGTTCCCAGCCAGAATATTGGAGGGTGGGGGCGACTCCCTCCATAACCCCCCGTGGCTGCGGCTATGAACACCCATCAGTCTGCCCATTAGATTCATAAGCATAATATAGACATTCGATTTGAAATGACCGTCTTGAGTTAAGTTAACCCTTTAAACACGAGACCGGCATTATCCGACCGACCCTATAGAAGTTGTTCCGACATTTGTTCATTTTTTGGGCAGTTTATTAGTCGCAAACGAAATTCACGCACACAGAATGTAACAAAAGATATGATATTATTATTGTTGTCAATGCAACCAATCAATCGCTCCATTCGGCACACGTTGTCCGACAGAAAGTCCAGATTACAATCACGATTACAAGCAGTTACTTCAATTACAAGAGAAAAAAATAAATCAACAGCGTTAGAAAAGTTACTCGGCTGGAAAGAGCTACAACGTAATTGGTCGTACGAACCATCAGCAGTCTGTTATTTTCATAGCACTTAAGTGACAGGAAACATCAAAGAAATACACCATTCTCATGCGCAGATACCCCTCCCCATTTGGACACAGTCTAGTGAAGCCCCCCCCCCATTTTCATTTTTTAACCTTGTGCCGATTGTATTTACACGTTCCCAAGTTCTGTGTAAAGCACACTTGACTTTGGCCCCGCTATGTTACGGCGCTATATAAATTGTCATGAACAATAAAAATAACAGTACCAATAAATAACGATGGCGCCATTTTGGAAATTTGGGGGTCACCATCTTTGAGTCTTCCATATTTTTTGTTTGGTATTATTCAGTAATTTTCCTGGCGCATCAATTTTTCGTCTTTGCTGAGAAGTTAAATAGTTCACACAATTAATTCGGTCGGTGGCAGGTACCAGCCCCCCCCCGATTCTAATCTGTTCCCAATTTTCTATGAAGCATCTTGAGCCATTCGCCCTTAGTTTAGCCGCCCTCTGCCCTGCAACATTTTAGTCAAAGGATAGTCTCAAGTATAGCCGAGTTTGTTAAATATAAAACAATGTGAATTTCGTTAGAGAAATAAATATATAAGGCAGTGGAAAATATTATCAAATTCTTGTGTCTACATGATAAAAATAATCATTAATCAGTTCAAGGACATTAGGTCAAGGACGGATCGAAATCGAGGCTAGAGACAAAAATTAATATTCATAGACTTCAAGAATAGACGTTTGGCACATCTATTCAATCGTGCGTTCAACAAAATTAATCTTATTATCATTTCAATCTATAATAGTTGCTTCCAATGGTCACTATGTAAAAGAGTATTAGGCCTACAATGACAGAAAAACTTATAACTCTGCTGATTAAATTGTATGGCAAATTTAAGGCTAAATAGCAAAATAGTCAGTTCATTATACAGAGGCGGATCTAGGGGAGGGCAGGGGGGTACACATGTCCCCGGGCGCCGAGGTGAGGGGGCGCCAAAATTGGATATTTGGGTAAGTGAAATGCACAATAAAGTACTGTGGAAGAAACACTTGCGAGGACCTTCTTTTGCTCGTCAGCACTATACGAAGAGAGAGTTGAGGGGCGCCGAAAACGATGTGAGGACCTTTTTTGTTTGTCAGTTGTTAGGGCGCCAACGTACACTTTGTCCGCGGGCGCCGAATACCCTAGATCCGCCTCTGTCATTATACCTGTACAATGTACATGTATACACGAGTACTATAACGGTCACAAGAAGGCTCTTTCTAATACGCGCACAGCACAGCAACGCTACAACACGTGCAACTGTAATATATATATATATATATATATATATATATATATATATATATATATATATATATGCAGATGTCTGTGTGCTTTACACGAATATTCGACGATTAGGCCTAAAGTTATAGGCGGATTAGACAAGACTAGAGAGGCCGCTGGTTCTGGTTCGATGTCTTTAGAAGCGGTTGTCTTGGCAGCGGTGGTTGCCTTGGTAACGATTCAAGACATTCCAAAAATAGGCACCCGGTCAAGAAATCGATTCAGTGAAACGAACTGCAGTCTTCAATCATCGTCTTCAATCCTGGAAATCTATTCCCAAGCTGAGTTTAGCGTGAACGCTCAGGACTGGAGATGGTAGTACTAATGATGATGATAAAAATGATGATGATGATGGTGGTGGTGATGATGATGATGATGATACAGTAGAACTTCGTTATTACGGACTCGGTTATAGCGTATACTCGGTTATAACGCACCGCAATGTACTGTCCCGTGTGATGCGCTACCGTTTCGGATGGTATTGGATATAACTTACCTCGGATATAACGTACTGAATTGCACACAGGCCCGCTAAGTACGTTATAACGAAGTTCCACTGTACTCTGCGTCTTGGTTTCGCGTGGACCGGCGACGCTTCGGTTGCGATGACGACGATGCTGCTGCTACCGTAGCTGGGTACTTACTTATCAACAACCACTGGGCACTTGTCAATGAGTACTTGCGGTGTGGCCGGTCGTCGAGTACACCGCCCAGTACACGATGTTGAAGAGGAGAAACGACAGCGGAAAGAACTTGCGCGACAGTTTGTCCACGCGTCGTGCGCGGAATTTCCCGTCCCGCGCCACCGGAGTGGCCTTGCAGGTGGACCGACCGCCCCCGCCGGAGGGGGCCTGGTCCGGAACCCCGTCCATGCGCCGATCGCCCTGGAGATAGAGAAACGGCACAAGATGTAGATGACCGACGATCACGTGATCTCCGTCACATCTTTACGATCTTGGCCAATGGAGTCCCTTTTCCTATTAATTCGAATGTCTTCGATGTCTGCCTATATACGATTGGACGCAATGGTTTCACGATAGTTGAGTTTTAAGATTCTGCAAATATTCATGTAAATAATAATATTAATGTAGAATATTTGTTTCAATGTCTGAGACTCTTACCATAAAACAGCTCAATGTCTTTGGGATATGTCGGCGTCCAATCTAAAGCGAAAGAAAATCCGGTTTCTCCTCAATGCACAATTTACACGCAGTCTCCTTATCTACTGATAGGCTTATCTATTGATAGGCTTATCTATTGATAGGCTTATCTATTGATACCTTTTCGACGTCGTTATCATCATATATGTGGCTATTATGTGACGGTTATAACGCACCGCAATGTACGCATTTAGCTCATTTGCTGCTTTGCGAATATTTGCGCTATAGAAATGTTCGTATAATAATAATAATAATAATAATAATAATTAATTATTATTATTATATAATTAGTATCATAATGATACTGGTAGAGGATAGTAATCGAATGACCTGATGCACTGCATCAGCGCTTATATAGCGCTATACATTCCGCGTGTACTTTTCAAATAACTATAGGCCTAATAATGAAAATAATAATAATAATAATAATAATAACTATAATAATAACTATAATAATTATAGTTATTATAATTATTAACCAAACTAACCGGTTGTAGGGGGGTGCCTAGTTCAGCATCCCGTCTCGTCTGAGGACCGAGGGCCGGATTCCGTCTCGGGGGGTGCCTGGGGGCCCGCGCCGGCCGCCTGGCGAGCACGTTGACGACGGCGTACTCGATGAGGGAGAGGAAGACGAAGAGAAGGCAGATGATCATCCAGACGTCGATGGCCTTGATGTAGGAGACGCGGGGCAGGGTGGCCCTCGCCCCGCTGCTCATCGTCGTCGTCGTCAGGACCGTGAGGAGCCCGATGGAGACGCGGGCCGGGGAGGCGTCGACGTTGATCCAGAAGGAGACCCACGAGAGGATGACGACCAGGACGCTCGGGAACGTACACCTGGATCAGGAAGTATCCGATGTCCCGACGCAGGATGAACCGGAACTCCAAGCACGGATACACTCCTGTCATCAGCGGACACGAAAAACAGAGTGTGCATATATACTGTAGGCGACTGTACGTTATAACCGAGCATAACGAAGTTATAACGGAAAAGGTTTTAATTTTTTTAAACATTTTAACTTCTCAGCATTTTCAATTTTTAGCTTTTTCAAAGTTCTAACTGTTTCAAAGTTTTAAGTTTTTTTAAAGTTTTGAGGTTTTAAGGTTTTCTTTTAGAGTTTTAGCGTTTTAACGTTTTAAGCTATAACGAAGTTTTACTGTAGTTTTTTAAAATTTAGAAATCTATGAACAAAAACTGTAAAAGCCAGATTGACGGATGCAATCTAGATTCACACGGCTGTTGAAAAGATAAAAGAATATTAAGCTTTGAAATAAATGACAGACGAAGGCGACAAGATGAGAACACGGCATGAAACTACATAGGATGAAAGCGGCATTGAACAGGTGAGCACTACAGGTGTTCTTCTACCTGTCGTGTAGTTCTGAGTGCAGTTGATGACTTCGTGTCTGATGATCTTGAACTGCGGTAACTGGAGATCCCTGGAGATGTCGATGGGAGGTCCATCGGATCCAGAAAGCGGATCAAAGGACATCGTATCCATGGTGTATCCAACTGCAATTCCCGCATATTAAATCTTGTCTAAGACGGGATTGAGAGGCAAAACGAACATCAAAAATTCAAAGGAAACTTCCACGAGCTAGGCAAAGCTGGATAGTCAAATGTATTCACTACTTAGGGACCGTCCATAAATGACGTAAATTTTCATACATTTTGGCAGTTTTTTATCCCTCCTCTCCCCCCCCTCGTCACACTTCGTCACAAAAGTCAGACCCCCTCAAATATGACGTTTTAACCCCCTAAGTGCGTGACGTCATTTATGGACGGCCCCTTACCAAAATCTCTATATCAGAAATTTGTATTGATTTCATATTCTTGTATAGGTTGCAGGTTCCTTCGTTGGTAAAGAAAAGCTCATCTCTACCAGTTAGTACATATAGTATCTGACATAAAACGAACTCACGTTTGCTTTCACTTTTCACAAAAATCCAGTCTTCTTTACTTTGCTCAAAGTTTACTGCGCTTCATTCTACTGTAGCTAGCTAGCTATCTACTATAGATAGATAGATAGAATTCACAATAATTCAGAGATGTTCATGGGTTAACCCATGGGCTGGGTTGGGTCGGGTAAGACTTTTCCATATTAAAAATGTCCAATTTACGAAATAGAGAATACCACAGGCAAAATTCTGAATGCCAAGAACTTTTGATATACAAGAGATAGTGCCCTAATTTTTGAAAAAAACTTGATTAGCAGGTGCTTTTCACTTACCAGTCAAAAGTGCCAGCCATTCATACGCCTGCAAATACCATTCTCTGTAGTTTAAAAATGTCCTTAATGATGCGTTGGGTGGGTCAGAAAATAAGTCATGGTTTAAGAAATTGTAATGTATTACGGTGGGTTGGGTCGGGTCGGGTCAAGTAACCCTATTACCGGCATAGATTGGGTTGAGTTGGAGATTTGATCGGTTGGGTTGGACTATCTAAACAATTGGACCCATGGACATCTCTGCAATAATAATGGCTTACAGCTTTCGAACAGCATGGAGCATATCTGCGTGTCCATTGGGAATTTGTGTAGATACATGGGACACGACAGGGTCGCTGTGATTCTGACGCAAAAAACAACAGAAAAACACACGGAAGATGTTAATACGATACACGAAAAGAGACTACTTCGACGAACGATACTCGATATCCGAATACTCGAGTACTCGGAGACAGACATGGGGTGGGCGTGTCAACGGAGGGGTTGTGGAGGAAGGCAGGGGGCCGATTTTGGGACCAGTGATACTAGAAAATGAAAATTGTTGCCCTAAGATATTGACATTGAAACGCCAATGAGCAATATAGAAAAATACTATTTCCAAAGTCTTTCCCCGCATTTGATAAATTTTAAAGAATAAAAATATCGTGATATCTGAATAGAAAAACTCGAAACTATAATTAGTAAAACATTGTCAGTTAATCTATTAAGTAAAGCGCTATATGATAGTCACGTGTCCTATTGCCCCATTTGCATGAAATTTCTCCCATTCAATGAATATCTTAAGAGACTGGGCTTGGAGCGGACTAATACTGGGGGAGTGCATCCCATACTAGCGGTCCAACCGTTGAAAATGCAAGACGTGTAAGTCAGGGTTTAACCTAGGCCGTTTCTGGGGAGGGTTGCCCTTTCGCCCCAGAAGTTTCAAATTCCCCCCGGAAATTTTGGCATACTACATTAGCTAACAGCAGCCCCCTAGCTGACTTCCCTCCGGCTTTGTCAGTCCCCCCCCCGGATTCCTCCCGGAGTCCAGATTAAACACTGGTGTAAGTACTAAGAGTGGTACGGGGTGCGCGGTCGGTACCTGGACGTCTGAACAGTCGATGCCTATACTTACTAGCGGTACTTACTTGGTAACGTACCAGAGTTTGCACGGGGCGTTCAGTTTCAACATCCGGTTTTCGACGGTGACCGTGTGGAAGTTGGCCGCCTTTTCGTTCCGTAGAAAAGTGTCCGGTATCCATATCTCCTTCCACTGTCCCTCGCCCAGGCGCACCTGTTGCTTACCGCGAAACTCCTGGAATGTCAGTCGCGGGTCCTTCCACGTCTGTCTCAGGTACATGCTGACCGAGTAATCCTACAATCCCACCCAAAAGTACTCTTCGATGGTACTGCGCCGACTTAGTTCGGTACGTTCGGGTACTCTGATCGGCATCAGAATGCGATAGATCGGCGCTAAAACTGCTACAGTCGAACTTCGTTATAACGGTCTCGGTCACAGCGTATAGACGTGTTAATAACATACCGTAATGTACAGTCCCACTGTATTGTATTGTACTGGACAACTTCTGTAGCGCCGTAGCATGGCGAAGGTCAAAGTCAAAGGCGCTGTCGAAAACATTGACAAATCAACACGTGATGCGCTACCGTATTGGATGCGTACTGAATTTTATTTTACAGACTCGCTAAGTGCGTCACAACGAAGTTCTACTGTATTTATTGTGTCATGTCTGTTCGATGCTACTGTATTTGATGAGACGGTTAATAATGCGGTTTGAAATCGACTTTCAACATTTGTATTTTCTTCCCTTTCGATAATAATTTTAACGTACATTTCGAAAGGCGGGGGAGGGGGCGCAAATCAGGGCGGAGAATTGTACATGCAATGCCCCAGAAACTGAATCCCTGTATACGCCCATGACATTGGTTGCCGCCATAGTTGCTTGAATAGGAACTCAAAAGTGAAAACAATACAATTATTAACGACGCTCTCGTAATTTGTAATGTAATGTAACAAATGTTACACTACGTTACATCGTCGGCACTTAATTACCATCGTCTGTTCGCTGATGGAATAGAAGCTGATGACGTAGATGCCAATTGAAACGGTGGTCGTCCGATCTGGATTTTATATTTTAAAAACAAACATAAAACTCGTCAAACCTTTATTAATCCACCGATGCTCTTAATAATTCGGCGGTGGATTTGCACCAGAGGCTTAACATCATTTTATAGACACGCAATGTTCTATATGATTAGCCTTTGATTTATTTCAGAATGATGTCGCCTATCAATAACCTGGTGCTGGAGCTCAGTGGCGCAGCCAGGATACCGGAATGGGGGGAGCACTTTTAAACCTCACACATTCCTTTTCGATCATACTACCTACCCCATCCCCCCAATATCTCAACGGTCTTGGGCAAATCCCACAACCGACCCCTGTCCATACTGCCCCTACCCCTCCCTCCGAATTACCCAGGACCGTTTTAAGGCATAGGCGTGGTAGGCACGTGCATAGGGCCCCGTGATATATGAGTGACCCCCGGCGGTGGAAACAATTTGCAAAAAAGGTCTTTACCGCTTTATTGTATTTGATTTCTGTTAATTTTCTCTTCCAAAAGCAGAATAAACAAAAAAGATCACCACTACTTTAAAAAAATGCATAGAGTCCTCAAACTTCTTTAAGCGGTACTGGTGTCACCCCCTCTTCGTGGTTACGCCACTTTCGGTGCTTTTACCTGGCAAAGGTGGTTCCTGTTTGTTGTAATTAGTCAGCAGCCTCGCTATCATAGTAGAGACTCTACAAAATTAATATCAGAATATCTACATTGGCGTTGTCTACTCACAGAGAAGAGTATTTTTGTAGCGCAGTGATTTAATACAGCAATTCCATCCGCTCAGAATTACTCGTTCGCGAATTATCGCTCTGCGATCAAATAATTATGCAAGGATTGTTTAGAGATCTCACTACAAAATTCGCAAGATTAATTTTTTCCTTCAAAATCGTGTTTTTACATCTGGGAGCTCAGCACACGTGTCCATAGCAACGTCCATTAATTACTATGCGATCTGTCTTATAACCGAGAAATTCCCGCGCTGGCGCTACATAAAAAGGCGGCGGAAGTGACGCTGTCATTTGCGTAGGAATAATTCAAATATTTGTCGCCAGATGGGACGGTCGTATGGCGTGAGAATTCCGCAGACAGCAACGATTGGTCAACAGAGCAGATGCTTTTCATCAGCAAATGAGGAGAAGTTCAATGAAAGAGATCTTCAAAAGCACAGCAACACCAGCAACACCAGCAACACCAGCAACACCAGCAACACCAGCGACACCAGCGACACCAGCAGTTGTCCTGCGGTCGGTTGTTCCCCCACTGAATAGTACCAGCATCATTGGTGACTGCAGCAGCAGCAGCAGCAGTAGTCGTGATATAGTAGTATTGGTGCTATTGGTGTTAGTGTTAGTATTTTAGTAATTTTTCGACTTACTGGCAATGGTGCTATTAGTTCTGCGGTAATAGTATCTTTCTATCTATCTAACTATCTATCTATCTATCCATCTATCTGATATAATGATACTGTCTGTCGGGGACCGTTCGTTGATCGATCTCCTTCGCTGGGATTTCTAATTCCGGTCGGTCACGTGACGATGTCGTTCGCCATTTTGAAATTGCACAATTTGTCGACGTCTTCTCGTTAGGAATTCAATTTTGTTTCGCGGGTCGTTAGTCACGTGACATCTCATTTCTTGCGCCCAGTTATTGCTGGGCCTTGTTCATATATGTATATATATACACATTTATTATTAATATATATATACACATATATTATGAATATATATATTATATGTGTGTGCACATAAATTTTATATGTACGCTGGTTTTGGGCAGTGATTTTTGGTAACAGAGAAACATGGAGTCCGATTTAATATGCATTTCGTGCATAATGAGAAAGCGAGATGTGAGACCAGCGCCATGACAGTTTATAGTGCGCCGCAAGGTGGTTGAGGTTACAGAAGAGATGTCTTACGGTTACGTTGTAATTTGTAAGCTGTAAGCCTGTAAAAGATTTTTAAAAGAAGCTACTCGTCGTTGCATTGGCGCATAGGCATATATGCTGAGAGAAGAACGAATTATTTAGAATTTAAGCTTTAAAAACGAAACAAATAGGAAAATATATTCGTTAATTATAATTAATATGGATTATGTAAACTTACGATTCGTCTGGGTTTGACTGTAACCGGCTGCTCTTTGTCCGTCGTCTTTGAACTTGATTTCTACTTAAAAACACACAAGATATATAAATATTTATAATTTACTATTTACTATTTATCGTTTCAGTGTCTTCGCGGGCCATTTTGCACCCCTGGCGGACCCGATCTGGCCCGCGGGCCGCCATTTGAATAATATCCATGCTCTATATTAAACGCTTTACGTTTAGATGCGACTATATGTTTGTTGCAAGTGTATGATTATCTCAATCCATGGTAACATATTTTTCGAGCCCAAGATTGCATTCAATTTCTGTGGCTTATTGGCAAAGAGAATGAGCAACAAATTCATAAAACTGTAAAAATTCCAGCTCTGCACATCTTCGAGAAAACACCCCCAGAATCTGGATGAGGGTCAAGTAAGCCCTTAAATCGGGGTTCGGGACTAACTGTGAGAGGATGGTTTTCATTTATGTCGTCGTCGTCGTCGTCATCATCGTACTGTCCACACACACACACACGCAAACACATTTACATCACTGCTTTGCTCTGTTCTGGAGCCATACACATTTAATGTGGAGCGGGGTAGAGAGAGAGAGAGAGAGAGAGAGAGAGAGAGAGAGAGAGAGAGAGAGAGAGAGAGAGTGCCTCTTCAATAATTAATTCGAGCATCGCTTACAGCGGATTGAGCAGCGATATGCTCAGAGGAAGCGCTCAGATTGAGCACGTGACATGTGTATGTGTGTGTGAGTGGCTATTCTAGACTCATGGACTCCGGGGGGGGACTGACAAGGCCGGGGAAGTCAGCTAGGAGGGGCTTGGGGAGCGCTGTAAGTTGATATAGTATGCCAAAATTTCCAAGGGGAATTTGAAATTTCCGGGTGGGGAAAAGGGAAATTTCCCTCCACCCCCCGAAAACGGCCTGGATTAAACCCTGGTGTGTGTGTGTGTGTGTGCGTTCCCGTAACTAGTAGAGGTTGCTTTCCCTGCTGAAGAATGAATGCATCGGTTATTTTCTGATTGATGGTCGATCGAATTGAACCCTCGACAGTCGGAGTCTTAGGAGAGAAGAGCAGAACGGGAGAGAGTCTTAGCCTACTGAGGATCAGGTGGACGGAGAGAAGAAAATCAGGGATATAGAAAAAAAACTGCTGACCGATTCGTGCAGCGCCAGATTTAGTCTTCGAAGTTGGCGCAGCGCAAGACGCCAAAACGTCTTGGCGCAGTGTGTCAGCGTTGGGGTTTGGGTTAGACTTGTGGTTACATTTCATCCCCACGAGGCCATGACATTTTGTTCTAAGACATTTTGTCCTAGCACCGCAAGTACATATTGTATAATAAAAATACAGATTACAACACAGACAGACAAGACAGACAGACAGTCGGGCATACATATAGGCGGTGTGTACAAGAGAATGGCATAGAGAGAGAGACAGAGAAGTAGGGAGGAACTGAGTGAGTGAGTGGGAGGGATGGAGAGAGAGAGAGAATATGCAATGACTATCGTCTGCCTGCGATCGATTGGCGCGAAAGAAGAGCATCAGGTAGGCGCAGCGCATAGGACGGCGGAAGAGGAGGCACACAGGTCGACCCGGCGGTCGACCGTAGGACAGGTCGACCATCGGTGGACTGACCGGTCGACCGTCGGACGTAGACGGCGGGCGGGCGGGCGCTGCCCAGGGCGGAGACGCAGACGGAGGCAACGGGCGACGGAAAGCAAACAGAGAGCGCTAGACAACAATGCAATTGCTTCGGTTATAAACGCGATCTTTATCACCAACAACAGCAACAACAACATCATCATCATCATCATCGTCATCGTCGTCATCATCATCATCATCATCATTATCATCATTATTATTATTGTCGTCATCATCTTCATCGTCGTCGTCATCCTCCTCCTCCTCCTCCTCCATCATCATCATCATCATCATCATCATCATCAAATACTGAGGATAATGTTCAATGTATGCGAGTATTTTTTCTCGCCAGCAATAAATCCGGAGAAGAAAATTTTGCCTTTAAGGACATTTTCGCTGGAAGCAGAAACTTGTGATCGCCGCCATTTTTTTTATTCTTGAACATTTGCAAAGAGAAATTCCTAGCAAAACGACAATATTAAGCAGAAACCGCACCCTATGAAATCGATGCTGTATCTATATAGTCTATTAATCATGCTTTATTATTATTATTATTATTATTATTATTATTATTATTATTATTATTATTATTATTATTATTATTATTATTATTATTATTGACACACGACAATCAATCAATTAATCACAGAAATCGCACACTATGAAATCGATGCTGTATTTATATAGTCTATTAATCATGCTTTATTATTATTATTATTATTATTATTATTATTATTATTATTATTATTATTATTGACACACGACAATCAATCAATTAATCACATTTGAGTGTAAGCCAATAGACGTGATTGACGGGCGACCACTTGTTGAGCCCGAATGATGTCCAATTCCTGAAGAACACTTAGGCTCCGTTTGTCTGGCTCTTGATTCTTGGCGCTCCGAGAGAGAAACTCTCGAATCCTCAGCGCCGTTCAAGCGAAACTCAAACCTCCGCTTCTCAGACACAGCGGCGCTATATAAATAACCAGTGACCGGTCTACTGGAAACATTAGGGACGAATATCTGTGTTTTTCGGGTAGAAATAAATACCTGAGATTTCTTCGGTATTTAGACACCTGCCTTGATTCTCTCTCTCTCTCTCTCTCTCTCTCTCTCTCTCTCTCTCTCTCTCTCTCTCTCTCTCTCTCTCTCTCTCTCTCTCTCTCTCTCTCTCTCTCTCTCTCTCTCCGTTGCCTATATAAACCAATCTCGACTGCGAGTGGTTTGATCGTATCAAAACCAATAGAAGACGTCCATAAACACCTTAATAACCTTTTGCGTTTATTTTTCAGTCGGGTCCGATTAAGACGTAATGAATACAAACCAGTATAGGTAGCTTACCTGGACGAAATATGACACAGGTTAAGTCAGCATAACAGTCAAAGGAGGTAAATATCCCACTTACAACCCCCCTTCAATTGCACCCTGAAAAACCTCTCCACCTGCCCTGTGCGTATGAGTTGCGCATTTATTTATAAATGTCAAAGCAAACATTCCCAACTGAAATAATAATGATGATAATGATAATAATAATAATAATAATAATAATAATAATACTAATAATAATAATAATAATAATAATAATAATAATAATAATAATAATAATAATAATAATAATAAATATTCCCAGTCTTGAAAATCTTAAGGTAATCAGTTCTTATATTTAAAAAATATGAAATATTTCGCCAACTATTTCAGTTCCGAACTTTGCAGTAAATGAATCATATTATACAGTAGGAAGGCATTATTATTCAACTTTTCTGGCCATTATCAATGTCAGGGCGATTTTTATAAAGGAAAGCTAATGGGCTCTAATAATGTGAATATAATGAAAAAGTTCAAAGGTCAAAAGGGGTCACGTGACGTCTTCAGTTCTTTGTTCAGTGTTCTTCTTCTCTTGGGTCGCGTTGAAGACTGAATGAAGAAGTGTTTTAAGAGTCTTATTTTGATATGTTGTGAAACTTAAGAAGTCTTCCGTGTATGTTTTGCCGCCTCTTCCCTTCTCCGTTTCTGCTGACGACACGGACAACAAGTGGCGTCACAATCAATCTAATCCATTATTGTCGCCAGTGGCGTAGCCAGGATTCCAGAAAAAGGGGGAGGGCACACATCGACATGCTGTGGTTTCGGGTCAAACAATTCTTGACGAACGAAAGGCGTCATCGCGTGTCGATCTCCAGTTCTTGTTGCAACTTCTTTCGTTCATTCTCCTACTACCTTACACCCCATCGCCCAACTACTCAGCGGATTTGCACAAATAGGAAGGGGTCGTTTTGGCCCACGGTATCTATGACGTCATACCGTACTGACGGCGCTACAAAAACGCAGGTTGTACTAGAGTAAGTACTGTACATTTGTTGGGAATTCGGTTTGTCGGACATATTAAAAAATATCGTACATCATTCAGCATCTGCTGACAGTATTAACATATATAGGCTTGGCCTAATTCTCGCGATAATTTCAGTGTAACTGTGTAATAATAAAATACTTTTACGATTTGCCGGTAACAACAACCGTGATTTAATTGTAACAGATAGTCTACATTATCGCCATCATGCATACTGTAATTGCGAACGAAATAAGTGGCAAAAGATGGTTTTCTCTTCGTTAACCCCTTAACTGGGGATCCCGGATATATCCATCCATTTTACATTCAGTTACAGTTAAATACACGGTTAAGGAGTTAAGACGGGGCGGAAGAGAACTACGGCGCGTGGTATATGGGGTCTACAGTGTAGGCTACTTACGCATCTCCACTCTTAGTCGGTTTCCTCGTGTTCGCGTCAAGAAATCGACGACGACGACGGCGTTCAGGGAAACGACGAGAAACAGGAAATATTTGGCGCTATTCATGATCCGGACTATCCTCGTGCGGCTCTCGTGATCTACGATCGTTGCTCGGACACTGATCCGTAACGATCCGGAAATTCCAGTTCAGAACTAACCGAGTCCTTTGAATACGCAACACCGAACGAAAAGGGAAGAAGACATCCGTCCGTCTGTCCGTCTTTCTGTCCGTCTGTCTGTTTCTCTATCAGTCTGTCTGTCTGTCTGTTCTGCTGGGCTACGGAATGGTCGATGCTCTACGGTGGTGGAGGTGGCACAGTTTGGGGGGGAGGGGAGGGGGGGTAGAGGCGAAATCATCCGAGTGGCTGGCTGCTCCCGGATGGCCTTTAGTCCGAGAGGAAACCCGGATCGCCGCAGATTCGAATGGCGACGACGAAACACGACCGTGGCTTCAAGCCGCCGCCGCCGCCGCAGCAGCAGCAGCAGCAGCAGCAGCAGCAGCAGCAGCAGTCTCCGGCGGATGGGGCAGATGGGGCGGATGGGGCGGATGGGGCGGCGGCGGCGGCGGCGGCGACCGGTGAGGCCGGGCAGCCAGAGCTCTGTAGACGCCGGGCTCAGGCACAGCTCCATACAAGGACGCGTCTTCATTATCCTTCTATGACGACAGACAGACAGACAGACAGAGGGAAAGAGGGGGGAAGGAGGGAAGAGAGAGAGGAAGAGAGAGAGAGAGAGAGAGATAGGACAGAAGGGTAGAGGGAGGAGTGAGTGGCAAAATGCAGTGCATCTAAAATGTGTCGAACCATGCGATCTGTCAATGCACCGCTTAGCAAAATACCCCCAAAGCAGGCGTCCGTTGGGGTGGAGGTGGGGGTGGGGGTGGGGGTGGGGCAGCGGTGTTTCCATCGAAAGTCTTCGTCTTGTGATGTCTGCGTTGAAATCGATCGTCGTCGTCGTCGTCATCTTCCTCGTTTCCTCTGAGACTGACTTTCTCTTCTCTCGTCGCCTATAAACCGCAGCTAATAAGGATTGACTGGAATTAACCGGTGCATGTCTAGAACCCCCTTCCCCCTTCCCCCTTTCCCCTCTGCTGCTGCTGCTGCTGCAGCTGCTGCATCGTAGCTCTGATTAACCCACTTGTGTGACAGCTTCGGTAGTCGCTTTTGCTTAAGAAGAAGCTCTCAGGCGAAAGGAAAAATCGACACATGAACGGTCTAATAGACAATCTTGTATTAACTGTTTAGAGCGGATGCAGCAGCAGCAGCAACAGGGCAGTTGAATGCGCATGCGCAAGAGCTACCAAAGAACCGAGTCCGTTATAATGAAGTTCTACTGTACAAACCTCTTAGGCTATTTCTTTAAATTCTAGATTTCGATATTTCAAAAAAATACCAAAAAACTAATTTTGCATCCTTACATTTTGCCACGTAGGCCTACTTCTGTGGCCGAGGAGTGAATTTCCTTTTCTTTTGCAATTCGCAGTGATTTTTCCGATTGCGATCTGCCCGCCTAAGACACCCAACGACCGACAGCTTGACAATTGACTGCGAATGAACATTGGACACAGGAACGTCACTCCGTTCGTCAAGCATGTCCGTGTTTGTCACGTATTTACGTAACAACAATATTGCGGACATGCTATGGTCTACGGCACGCACACACACCAACTACTCCTCTCCTCCCCCCCCCATACCCACACCCGCACACCAACCCATGCACACATGCAACATATGTTGACGACATTCAATCAATCAATCAATCAATCAATCGACAGGAATTCCAACCTGTGGACGTGACAAAAATGCCTGCCATCGAACGTTCACACGAAGCGGGCGCCAGACCGTCTGATTGACGTTCGTGACCTTTAACCTTGAGGCGCAGCAAAAGCAGACGACGCTGTGCGCCGTTTGTCCGTGTGTCCGTGTGTCCGTGTGTATAAAAGCTGCGGACGGATTCTCAGATGTGTCGAACAGCAACCAACAACACAAGTACTTCTACCTCAACGACGACAACTGCGAACCAGAAGAGATCGTCTGCTGCTGCCACTGCTACTGCTGCCGCCGCCGCCCCACGATGAACCGCCGTCTTTCTCTCGCCGCCGTCGTCTTCGTCCTCGCCGTCGCCGTCGCCGTCGCCTTGGCCGGCATCCCCGACGGATACGGCAACGGAAGATACGCCTTCCACGGACGCTACGGAGGTCAGCAGCTTTGTAATTTCACTCTTTTAGAGCAGCGCCGGATTAAGACCCACAGAGACCCTAAAACACTCAAAGAATTGGCGCCCCTCTGACAACCCCAAAGCCCCAATTATATGTAAATCCAAATATAAGCGATAATAAACCATCAGGTAAACTTTTATTTTTCAAAATTAAAATAAAACCTACAGTATGATGGAAAATAATGTTTAAAGTAGTAAACTTCGACTTCATTTAGGGTTGAAAGCGAACAAAGCGATTGATTAATATGCACTATGAAGTGGCGCTATGGAAGTTTAAGATTATATTATATTATACAGAGTGGCGCAAAAACCCGCACCATATTAAATGTAAACCTAAATGCGACTATAGTCGGGATATTTGCGCCACCCTGTATATTTAACTGAGACAGAGATAGCTTGGGAAAATCTACTTGGAAAATTGCTCAGAATAAAAATGCTCTCTCTCTCTGTCTACGTGCCAGGTAAATGCGGTAACGACGGTTTCTACTACCGTGACCATCAGTCGTTCGTCATCTGTTCCAACGGTAACGCCTACGAACAGCCGTGCGCACCTGGTTCACGTAACTCCGCCTACGACCACTATCGCCATGGCAACCAGTACTACTACCGCGACTTCTGTGACGTCAACCTCGTCGACTACGGCGCCGGAATCCCGCACGGATACGGTCACCATGGCTACGGCGGCCATGGATACGGAGGACACAACGGCGTATACTAGATTTAAGAACATTTGAAAAGGACACAAATATTTTATCTTCATGCGCAAATATATATTCGCTAAAATTTCGAATTTCAGTCCATGCTCGATGAAGTTCTTAAGCGAAAACTTTCTTAGTGATCAGTCGAATAATAAAGAGAATTGCCTGTGGCGTTGACAATATGAAATTAAATAGCACGGCACACCAATTGGGAAAGTAAATGTTAAAAGATTTAATAATTTGTCTACGCTTATAATTATCATCAACTATCAACAAACTAGGCCTACAGGTTCTCGAGTTAAACCGCCCTGTGTTTTACCGAAATAATCTATAAGCGTAGAACCTGCATATACGTCAAGTGAATCGCTTAGGAGTCGATAAATTGGCAGCAGCGTTGAGCTGCGAAGGTAAAGCGCAGGTCTGGAGAAAGCAACGGCAAACGACTCTAGATTAATGGCGTAAGCCACCTGCGTCGCTGCTTGTCTATAGTATACATTTCATTTTCATTCATTTCATTCGTCAATTTCCAAAGCTCGATTAGTGTCAAATGCGCTTCGGCTGCTAATCAAACAGAAATGTTTTAACCCCTTAACTGGGGATCCCGGATATATCCGTCCATTTTACATTGAGCTACAGTTAAATACACGGTTAAGGGGTTAAGACGAGTAAGAAAGATCGCAATGATGGTGGGAGTGTGTTCCAGTATGCAGGACACGAGTCGAGTCCGATGGCAAGTTGATAGGAGGCCCATTTCGGTTGCATAATAGCTGGCAATACCTGGCAAGGTACTCAGGTGCTTCAGCTTGTAAACATTTGTCGACCAAAGATATGATTTTATACTCTATGCGCTGCGCTACCGGTAGCCAGTGAAGGTTTCGGAGAACCGGTGTGATGTGCTGCCCTCTACATCGAAACCTTCACTGGCTACCATCTTCATTGCGTCAAATCGTTATAGAATGGTCAGAATATTCCGTCGCAATTTAATTCCAGAGCGTTCGAAATGCCCCAAAACTGGCGAAACATTTGAAACGACGCTATACACAGTCTTTCAAAAATCTATTCTACTAAGAATCGCCACCAGAAGGTAAAGGAGCAAGTCCAGCAGTTAGGTTATATCTGGAAGAAGAGTTAGGTCTAATAATTCTGGAAGTCTCTAGTCTCTGACGTCAGTGTTTAATCTAGACTCATGGACTCCGGGGGGGACTGAAAAAGCCGGGGGAACTGACAAAGCCGGGAGAATTCTGCTAGGGGGCTGCTGTTAGTTGATGCAGTATGCCAACATTTCTGGGAGGAAATTTGATATTTCCGAGGGGAAGGACAATTCTCCCGGAAACGGCCTAGATTAAACCCTGTCTGACGTAGGTCCTTCTTCATTCTGCTTTGATATCTGTAATTGACGTCACCTTATGGGAACCGATTTGGAGTACCGTTAATTCTTACCATTTCTAATTCATCAGTGGTTTTCACACAGGCTTACTTAGCCTCCTAAACCACTTAAAATCTTATTATTATTATTATTATTATTATTATTATTATTATTATTATTATTATTATTATTATTATTATTATTATTATTAAAATATGTATGCCCGGCTCTTAATTAAAACTAAATGCAAAGGCTTCTAGAAATTGTCTCGCCATCTGGCGAATTCTTAGCGAAGTTTTTCGAACCATAGGCCTATGTTTGCTTGTATAAGCCTAATAATCATGTTTAGAAAATACACTTTTTACCATTCTAGTTTTTGTTTCATTTCTCTGTAGTTAAAAAATGTCCTTCAAAATGTCCAATTTACGCATTAGAGAATATCACAGGCAAAATTCTGAATGCCAAGCACTTTTGATCTACAAGAGAGAGTGGCCTAATTTTGAAAATCTTGATTAGCAGGTGCTCTTCATTTATCTATCAAAAGTGCTAGCCATTCACACGTCTGCCAATACCATTATCTGTAGTTTAAAAATGTCATTTAAAATGTCCAATTTACGCATTAGAGAATACCACAGGCAAATTTCTGACTGCCTAGAACTTTTTATCTACAAGAGATAGTGGCCTAATTTTTGAAAAAACTTGATTAGCACGTGCTCTTCATTTCTTTATCAAAAGTTCTAGCCATTCACACGTCTGCCAATACCATTCTCTGTAGTTTAAAAATGTTCTTATAAATGTCCAATTTACGCATTAGAGAATAATTCTGAATGCCAAGCACTTTTGATATAAAACTACAGAGAATGGTATTGGCAGACGTGTGAATGGCTAGCACTTTTGATTTCCCTACCCTATCCTAAGGGGTACCTCTACCCCTAGCCCTATGGGTACCACTACCCCTAGCCATACCTCTAGGGGTACCCATTCTCCTACCTTTAGGGGTACCCCTACCCTTAAGTTTATTCGAATGCCTCTGGACAGAATGTTACTAAATTATAAGAAGTGTCAATGTTCAAAATGTCATGCTTTTATCCACAAAATGAACAATCATACGGCTTATCAACTGTACTAGTATTGATAAAAAGGTTCTTCAAACATTTAAATTTTAATACGTCCTAGTGACCGTGAGACCGTGTGCATTACTAGAATAGCGCTATAGAAGCTCACTAATAGTAATAATAATAACAATGTGTCACTAAAATTGCAAAAAAAGTATTCGAATTAGGCCTTTTTATTCATCGGATGATTGTAGCGGCCATCATTGCTACTTTTACTGTTAGGGGCCATCCATAAATGACGTCACGCATTTAATGGTGTTAAAACATTTATGACGATGCGTGACGACGGGGCGGGGGGGGCGGTTCCAGAAATGTGACGTCACATAATGCTAAATATTTTTATTAATACCGCAATGCTATGTTACCGCAAAATTGAACGTTTTTATTGTTATTTATTGTTGTTGTTGTTGTTGTTGTTGTTGTTGTTGTTGTCTGTGCATTGTAGCCTACATTGTTTTATTAAAATTGTTTTTGACGATATAATTGGATAATTGTAAACATGTGGTTTATGACGCTAACACCTAGATAAATATAACAGATCGCAACGCGATATAGGGGCAATTTCTGGTTTCATGCGACTGATTTCCTATTTGAGGTAGAGAATGTTGGGGTGGGAGTAGCCCGACCCCAAAAATATTTTGGGAAAATCGGACGCCAGAGATAGATTTCTGTGAAAATACCTTAGCAAGACGAAACGAATAACAATGTCTTGTTTTTAGCCTGATATTAATATTTCCGAAAATTGTCAAAATAGTTCGGATAATAATTCGCTTCATTCGTAGTTTTCGTTTAGTTTATTTCGGGTCGTATCCATGAGCGTCGTCATGACGACCGCCATCATGTCCGTACCCATCGTAACGATCGCCGTCTCCATGGTAACCTTGAGCATATACATGATCGTCGGCATCTTGCCTGTATCCATGAACGCCGTAGCCATGGTGACCGTCGTATCCGTGCGGGATTCCGGCGCCGTAGTCGACGAGGTTGACGTCACAGAAGTCGCGGTAGTAGTACTGGTTGCCATGGCGATAGTGGTCGTAGGCGGAGTTACGTGAACCAGGTGCGCACGGCTGTTCGTAGGCGTTACCGTTGGAACAGATGACGAACGACTGATGGTCACGGTAGTAGAAACCGTCGTTACCGCATTTGTCTTAAACATAAAAGAACAAACCCCAATCCAATCTAATCTTGAACTTCTATAGCGCCACTTCGTAATGCACAGAAGCACCGGCCGATGGTACACCAAATCAAAGTTACGTAAGATAGCCAGACAGTTTAACAGCCATACAATACAAATCTATTATCCCATATACTGTACAGTACTCAGGTCATTTTTAACGGCATCTGCTGGCTGTTGGGGGCTGGGGGGCTGGGCTGATAGGGGAAGCACCTCCTGACCTTCGTAGCGTCCGTGGAAGACGTGCTCGTGCCCGTCGCCGTATCCGTCAGGTATTGCGGCAGAAACGGCGGCAAAAAAGCAGACGACAAAGACCACAACGACGCTCTTCATGATAACAACGACGACGACGACGATGATGACGACGACGACGACGACGACGAGACACGTTCGCTGCTGAGGAGAGACCGAGTTTCGATGATTCCGACTGGCAGCCGACAACCGGCTTTTATACGGAAATACTTGGAGCCGGTCCAGGCGTAGCGACGTGCGTTCCGGTACTCCGGCGGCGGTGGCGTATACGTGGCTTCACCGTCCAAGAACCGAGAGCGTCGCCGTTGTTTCGGACGAGACGGTCAATGGACACGAAGAGAGGAACTTTGCCAGCGACATGTGCGCGTGTGCGTCTCCTCTCGCCCGGGGGGTGGGGTGGGGTGGGGGGTGGGGTTGGGGTTGGGGGTAATTCGAATTGTGGATTTTTTTCTGACAACCCTTGGCCGTTAGTGGGCCCCATACTGCGTGATGGTAACCTCACATAGCGCAGTATATCAGTACGCGCTGGTCGGCGGTCAGACTGCAACGCTACGGCTTAGAGATGACGGGTTTTTGGGTCTTGTATTCTTCGCTGTGCAGCGGCGACCAAAGGAACTATTAGAATAGAATCGTTGATTGGAATCAATCGTTGGCTTCTCGTGATTATTCTTGGCGAATCTGGATTTGGCAGGTTTATTTTTTTATTCAATTATACTCTTTAAAATCGATATTTTGGCCTCTTAGCAGCAATATTTATCGTTGTATAAAATCCGTGTCTTTGGCCATGCAGGAGGATAAATTGGTAAGCAACTTATCTCGCGTTGCTAAGCAACGATATCGCACAACCCCCTCCCTCCCCCAAAGAGTTCTTATCAACCCCTGTTGTTCTTGTAGATTTTCCGTATTCTCAACATGAGCAACTGGTCAATAGTATTTTTCTCGCTGGCCCAGGTGTGATTTAGCTATCTGTACCTGCTACTCACCTGTGTAGTCCTCACGGTGTACCAATGGGTTGATTGAAACACATGTTGATCTATGCCTCGAAGGCCTTTTCATATCTAATGGTTATGGCGTTTTATAGATGCAGACACGAGATGAATAACTTAGTATTTAGACTTGCTCGAAATGCAAATGTAACAGGTGTATTCGATGTTTACTTCAGGTGCGGCGTGACTGACTTATAGTGGGTGCGGGGGCGAGTGAAAAAGAGCGGCCTGAGTCATCCGATCCAGCTGTTCGGAGTCGACGTGGACTGTCTGGTCGGTGTCACGTGACCGGAAGTTATCCGACTTTAATCCAACCTTAGTCGTAATGTTGCCACTGCGGATAAACATTTCGCAGACTGATTCTTGTTCTTGTTCAACCACTACAGAGAGAGATTCTGACCGTGATATATATATATATATATATATATATATATATATATATATATATATATATATAGTGATCAGAGTTTCACAAAAGAAATACAAATAAAATCGTAAAACCGCAAAGAAAATATAATTATAATAGCACAGATAAATAAAATGCGCACATAGGCCATACATTAGTAAAGGAGTAAGAAACTCGTAGAAATAATATACTGTAATGCGTTCATTGCACGCGTTCATTGCAGTCTATGCGCAACGTTCCAGTTTGGCAAGGCACAGGCAAGTTGCTGTCAAATATCGATATTTTCCTAACGCCAGCGACCTTACTCATAGCCAAAACGCATCTGCTTGTAGCATATGGTATGCTATAGCAACTGCGCTGTGCATGGGGAAAGGGTGGGCGAGGGGAGGGATTGAATGTAAATCGATGGCCCACGTTAAAGCAAAGACCATCGAAGGATCAGCGCAGTTGAGTGCCTGGCGAGTGACTGGTCTGCAAGAAACGAACGTTGGAAATAATTGTTAGTGTTTTTAATCCTTTTAATATCTTAAAATTCCGATTAATCGTTCGGTACGGACAATAATAATCAATGGTAGACATACACACATAACTTTGACTCAGTGTATATAAATCTACCCGGTACTGCACGGCTTGGAAGAGTTAAGGAATCCTCGTTCAAAATACCTTGTATAGAATTGGTCACTCGTACCAGCTTTGAATCTGATTAGCTTCAGCATTGCCAAGCAGTTACTGGCAATTGTAGCCATAACATATTAGTTGTACGGCTTCGTTTCGATATAATAGTTCCGATATCTCTTTGTTTTTCAGTCTCAAAGATCGAATTATGAAGGTAAGATTGATTCAAACTCAATCGCGTCACTTTAATTACACCTGCATTGCCTATTTCTATCAACAAGCATGAGATCTGCACGTTGAACTGAGTAAATACATGTAAACGTTTTACATTTTTGCAGTACTATTACATAATCAGCAGACTGAATGGATTGGTACTGGACCTGGAAAACGGAGGCAACAAACCAGTACCAAGGCTGGTACCGTGGAAGAGGTCTGCCGCCTCGAGTCAACTTTGGTACGACCATCCAGAGACGGGAACCATCCGCAACAAAATGAGCAACAACTGCATTGATGTTGAAGGTTCCATAAACCGACGTTTACCTTCCAACGCACAATGCTAATGCCGAATGCAGCAATAACATTAAAGTGCAAATAAAGTAAAATGAATATTATGCCAATGAAATAACATTCAAAATCGCGAATATAGTTTCCCATTGGGCTTCTGTATTAAATGGTCAACAGATTGAAGATCTATTGGGATGATCTTCAGTGGGTAAAATTTACTAATATAGAGGTGAAAGATTGGTCTGTGTGTGTATGTGTGTGTGTTCTACCAGCTGACCTGGCGATCGTGAAGCCATATCAGGAGGGTGATCGTAACCAACAGTGGGAGAGACATGACAGTCAGATACGCAACAAGAAGAGCCACAAAGTCCTCGAGATACTACGCAAGCGCTTATTCTCCTCTAATGGCCAACCAATTAAATTGATTAATTAAGACGACTCGTATGGCGCCAGTTGTTTAGTAATACGCCTCGCCTCAAAATACGCTCTGTTATAGTACTAGTAAATGTGTTGGGGGGTTTAAAGGTGAAGTCTGGTCAAAACCAGTGTCCACCTTTGGTTGCGACTGATAGTGAAAGAGAGAAAGTGAATAGGTGAATGGATGAATGGACCAGTGATCGATCGATCGATCGGTTAATTGACTAATTGATTGATTTAGTGAGCGAGTAAGTCAGTCGAATAATTGGACCGACATCAATGGCAAATACACAAAGAGTAGAAGGAGACAGAATTAGGCGAGAAAGACCAAGAAAAAGATGGATGGATAAAAACAAGGAAGATCTGGAAGCAAAGAACGTGATAATAATAATAATAATAATAATAATAATAATAATAATAATAATAATAATAATAATAATAATAATAATAATAATAATAATAACGATGCAGATTGACGCAAGATAGAGACAAGTGCACATATTCCGCATCTAACAGTTGCGCAATGCAGGTAGAAAGTGAAGACGACGACGACGACGATTATTATTATTATTATTATTATTATTATTATTATTAGCTAGACAATTTATATGGCGCAATATGCATGGCAAAAATGGCCAAAGACAAGAGCGCTTTACAATACTATGTATACTCGATGGTGAATATGGTGAGTCTTAAGATTACTTAGGAAATGATGATGATGATGATGATGATGATGATGATGATGATGAGCGTCGAATATAGAGAAGATATCTGACGCGTGTTCTTTTCAGACGGCGACACGAACCCAGGCGCTGAGATCGGACCCGAGAAGATGAAGGATTCGGTGAATCAGTCTTTTGACTTCGAGTTCATCGACGACGATCCCTGGAACCGAGGAGCGGCCAGGGACCCAACGATGAACTCGTAAGCCACCCCGTAACAGAATACATCTCGACCGTCAGCTTACCCCCTCCCCCCCCCCGACCCACGGCTGCCCCTTTCGGGTTGCCAGGCGTCATAAGCCCTAAGGCATCCACCAAGCCCAATCGTCTCCATCTCGATAGCCCAAGATTTCCAATGCACTAGCACTAATTTCGTCATTGGTGTAACCACGGGGGGGAAGGGGTGACACGAGGCGGGCTCCAGATTCTGGCTAGGATCGGTCACGTGATTTAAAGCAAAATTGTTGAAATATTGGGGGTGGGGGTAGGCATCATGATCGAAGAGAATACGCGAACGTGCGAAGAATTCTTTGACCCTCTCTTTTGCCCTGCCAGGAATTTCTTACCCGTAATAAATGTCGATGTGCCCCTCCTCATATTCCGAAGCCCTGGCTACGCCACTGGTTTTCATTTATGCGTCGCATTTACTGGCAAAAAGCTGATAAGATAGCGATGCCTAGAATGCATGATTGATTGAGTGATTGAATGACTAAGTGATCGAATGATTGAGTGATTGAATGATTGAATGATTGAATGATTGATTGAGTGATTGAATGATTGAGTGATTGAATGATTGAACGATTGAATGATTGATTGAGTGATTGAATGATTGAGTGATTGAATGATTGAGTGATTGAATGATTGAGTGACGCTCGTATATTGCAGGCGTCGTTTCTACATCGTCAGTCAACTGAACGACTTCGTCGTGGACATCTCCGGATGCGACGCAGACGAAGGGACGAAGATCGTCATGTGGCCGAAGAATGAAGATGTCCAACGGAACCAGCTGTGGTATTTCGACCAGCAGGGGTTCATCCGATCCGACCTCAACAACATGGTCTTCTCCAACGAGGGAAAAAGTTAATACAACGAAAAACAACTTCTCTCTGTGTCTGTTTGTCTGTCGGTCTGTCTGTCTCTCTCACTCTCTCTTTCGGTAGTCGTCGAAGTAAAAGTTGATTTTACATCCTAAAAGTCGTGAAAACTTTAATTAAGCTAAAATTAATAATAATAATAATAATAATAATAATAATAATAATAATAATGATGATGATGATAATAATGATGATGATAATAATAATAATAATAATAATAATAATAATAATGATGATAATAATAATAATAATAATAATAATAATAATAATAATAATAATAATAATAATAATAATAATAATAATAATAATAATAATAATAATAATAATAATAATAATAATAATAATAATAATAGCAGGGTTTAGAGAGTGGTTCACTAGGATCTGCCCTGTGTGAGAACCACTATGTTCCAGCCATCCATCCATTCATTCACATTATGGTCTTGCTGTGTAATCTCATTCTTTGCCCTCTTGTCCTCTCACAGGTTCCTTCCTGTATTCTCCTACTTTGTCTCTAAATATTTCGTGTGTGTGTGTGTGTGTGTGTGTGTGTGTGTGTGTTTCTCTCGCAGAAGAGGGAGAGAAGCTGAAGACGAAGAAGTTCGCGGCGAACGACCCGCGTGGCCAGTGGCTCTACGACGAGACGACGAAGAAGGTGTACAATCGCATCGGAGAGGCCCTCGACATCAAGGGCGAAGACAAGGGCAAGGGTTCGGTGCTGTGCTCCTACCAGTTCAAAGGCTCGCCCAACCAACTGTGGCGCCTTCAGTACGTCTAGACCGCGCCCGCTGTGTCAGAGACGCCTGGTCAGCCAGGCAGGCAGCCAGGCAGGCAGCCAGGCAGCCAGGCAGGCAGGCAGGCAGCAGGGCAGCTCTTGACCAGAGCCTATGCTTTAAAAGGGACCTAAAGGACCTCTATGAGTTATTGTCTTTTTTGCAATTTTTCTCTTAAATCCTTAGAGTCAGCGGACTGAGGGATCTACATTTTTGTAACTGTCCCCTGACCTCTTACATCTGACCTCTTGAAGGCAAGGACATTTTTACACCCTCCCAACAACAACAACCCAATTTGAGACCGAAACCCCAACGCCCCCCAGTCTCAGCTATGGAAAGACCTTTTTTGCTTGTCAGACTTTTTGGCAGGGACCCCCAGAATTTACCGACACCGCCCCCAAATTGATAATCCTAGAAATAACCCTGCTTGAAGGGGTCTGTTTCCAATTTCACGCCGGTCAAGTGACGTCATCAATTTCTATTGCGCTCTATCAATCGCTCGTTATATCTGATGCTCACAATCGCTTTTCGCTATTTATTTATTTACGCTATTTTAAAACGCCCAATCAGCCGAATACTATATACGGATTACAAAAATCATAGATATAATCTGAAATTATCGCTCGTGTATGTATAAGCTGGTGCACTGCGTTCAGCTTTCGAATAGCGCTAAAAATGCTTTACTCGCTTACTTACCTACCTGCTTGCTGAAGCGCGAACACCATTAGTTGAGATGCATAGAAGGCATGTTGAAAAGTAACGGTTATTAGAAAGACTTAGATGGATTAGTGTAGCTGAGATTATCAGAAGCATTGGCGATTTAACTTTCTCTTTCTTGTCTACGCGCTTGTAACAGTAGGGGCTTGAGTATGACGTCAGTCTTTGATCACGTGGTTAGCGGGTCATTTCTGGGTGTCGGTTTAACTGATTTCACGGATAAAACCATTTTCGAAACAACCATTCGTGTTTTCTTGTTGACAATTCGTCCAGCCAAAGTAGCTGTACGCGAGTAACGCTGAGAATTCATAGCAATCATGGATAACAATTAGCACATAAAATATCCCACAAGAAACTTAGTGGTTCTCACACAGGGCAAATCCTCCCTCCTAAACCACTGTAAATCTTATTATTATTATTAGTAGTATTATTAGTAGTAGTAGTAGTAGTAGTAGTAGTAGTAGTAGTAGTAGTAGTAGTAGTAGTAGTAGTAGTAGTAGTAGTAGTAGTAGTAGTAGTAGTAGTAGTAGTAGTAGTAGTAGTAGTAGTAGTAGTAGCAGTAGCAGTAGCAGCAGCAGTAGCAGTAGCAGCATCTTGTGCCACGTAGTCTACAGTATAAAGATATAAAGAGACACATTAGAACAAACTGTCAGCAAAACTTCCATCCATTTGATAGGGCATTAAACGAACGCACCAGTTGCTGACGACGCACAAATTATGGACTGTTTGCATTAAAATGGCGTTATTCAATACTAGAAGGCCTACTGAAACCCAGAAACTGGACTCCATTGTAGGGCACAAGAACCTGACACTCGACGCCAGACGACCGCAAATTCGAACTGACATGCGATGCTGTTTGAAGCGAAGTTTGATGTCGAAGAGATGAGCGTTTGAATTTTTGATGTACAGTAATAAAAAGCCATAAAGCCATAAAGCATTAGCGCTCCAGTCAGACTGTCATCACTATTGCCAGACTTTGTAATCGGATCAAAGCAATCCAGTGCACAATAATTGATCAGAACAACATGAAAGACTAGAATTCTCTAGAATAATTCCAGTGTTCTGCTTTTGTTCAGTACCTAGATTTTCATAAATGATAACCAGCATTCTTCATCATCATCATCATCATCATCATCATCATCATCATCATCATCATCATCATCATCATCATTCTTCTTCTTCTTCTTCTTCTTCTTCTTCTTCTTCTCCTCCTTGTTACTCCAAGAACTGAAGTCCGGTTTTTTGCGCCACCCTGTATATATAACATATTTTATATCTAAATACTGTATATTATATTCATTATATTCAGACATACACTTATCTTCTTACACTGTTATGCTTGCAGAAAATACAATAAGAATTAGAAAAGTTGTGATGCTTGAAAGGTCAGTCTGATCAGGAAGGGCTTAAATCGAAGGCCGATGGCCAAAAGAGGAACAGTTTAGGGCTAAAATAAAAAGGTGATAATGCGCTGGTTTCACGAAGTGATGAAGTCAATGAATTCCGGAGAATTTTTTAACATTTGGAATCAACTAGCCGCTGTCACTAACAGTACGAGAACGAGTCACGTCGACAAAAGAGATTGATGCCGACTATCGAGTGAAATGGCTTACAAAGTCGATCGAGAGATAAGAAGGGTCTTAAGGTAACTGGCTTCTAGTATATCGCAGGTTTTATAGACGACATAAATACTATAAAATTCATTATCTGTATGACATAAGCTAATGGAAGAACTATTGTTACAGCGGGTGTACAGATGTATGCACAAATTTCAGCGCAGTGAAGAAACACTCAAATTAAAATCATATTTTCTTGTGTCATCATCATCATCATCATCATGGCATCAAATCGTGCTAGAATTATTGTCAGTATATAGGCCTACAGTCGGTGTCAATTTTATTCTACGGCCAGTACCGGATAATCACCCATTAGTCAGAGTAGGCAGCTGCCTATGGGCCCCGCGACTTTAAGGGGCCCCAAAAGACTGCGACGAAAGAAATTTTCTACTTACTTATTCTTAAGAATAGCGCTATGCGAAAGGCACGTGACGACGCTGACGTCATACAATAATGTTTACACTTCAATGGCGTTCTAGTAGTCATTAGAGGCCTGGCCCCTGGGGCCCCAAAAGTTTGACTACCTATGGGCCTCCACGGTGCTTAATCCGGCACTGTCTGCAGCGTTCGAAATGCGACACATGTCAGCCATTTCAAACGACTCTGTACAAGGACTTTAAAAATCCACTTTCCACCATTAAAGTTTTCAAAGATTGCAAAGATTTCACACAGGGCAATCATGATCAATGCGTAATTCCGTATCCCTCTTTTCCGCATCTAATCATTCATTGAAAAATATATAGCGTCATTATAATACAGTATACAGCTCCGGTTATAACCTACTATCTACACCCTGTAGTTAATACTTCAAATTCATCTAAAAACTGGCTCTGGAGTGCCAGTACCAGAAGACCTATGCAGTATCATGTATAGACCTCTGTATGGAGTATCAGTAACGGAATTATTCAGGGTCTGTGGTGTTAATAACACGCGTCCAGCATTATAGACGTCCGTTCATAAATTCTCTATAGAATTATTCTTACGATGTGGTTTCGCGACCTTCCAAGTGCGACGTTAATCTTGCCAACTCGTGATAATAATAAACTGCTTCTAGCTCGGTCTTGTCACGTGACTGACTATCTGGAACGTCTTTAAAATCAGAGACGAGGCAACGCCGCCTCCACACAGAGGCAGGCGGTCTTCTAGAGCGTCCGTTTGGATTGGACTTGATCCGCAACAGGTACAGTATTGACAAGAACAAACTAAAGGTAGGCCTATATGATAAGACCGTTGACCAAAGTCTCAAACAAAATCGACTTGTGTATATACAGTATTATATACGCGTTGTAGCATTATGCGATCATCAGTGTTTCTGTTCTAGCAGGTCCTATCCAGTTTAGCGATCGACTAAGTTCTGATACATTTTTTAACTATTCAGACATTTTTTAGCATTCAGTGTTCAACCAGCGATTTCAACGTATGATTTTACTTAGAAATTGTAATAAATTAGAACAAAAGAGGAATAATTATTAGTAATATAGACGCTTTTACTTTCATTAGTCTATGGTCCGTTGCATCAAAGTAAAAGGCGGCGAACCGAAGAATCTTCCGTGCTAATAAACTGTCAGAAAAAACTCTGTGCACGATAACTCATCACTTTACCCAAGCATTAATTCGATTAACAACGAATTCTTATTGCAGAGTTCGAAGTTCGCTTGATTTCAGCAACACACTCGGAGCAACAATGGCTGTAAGTATATAGCTTCGGTAACCGGTTAGCATTTAGAGCCACAGTGATAGTTTGAAGCTGGTTTTCTTCTTGTAATATTTCGATTACGGTTACAGTCGTAATTAATCGATCCGTTTCGAGGGGGAACCCGATATTGTGGAACTCCCTCCCTGAAGAAATAACGAGGGAGACCACCCCCGACCGATTCTTAGCGAAACTTAAGACGCATCTTTTCAACATTTCCTACTAAAGACTATTGTAAAGTGCTCTTGACTATGGCCTTCGCTACGCATATAGCGCTATATAAATTATCGTTTATAATAATAATAATAATAATAATAATAATAATAAAAGTGTAGTGGCGTCATCAGCCAGTTGATCTTTCTCAGGCCATTCCAGAAAGGCTATAGAGAGACACCGGGAGCCCATTTACAAAATTTTGGGGCCCATTTACAAAATTTTGGGCCCATTTACCTCGATCCATCCTCATTCTCTTAACATGACTTTAGGGCTTTGAGAAAAATCAAAAAGATAATCAATAGCTTATCCGGGTAACCAAATTCAGATATGCATTGGAGAGTAATTAATCATTACTGATATTATTCATCACTTGTTAGAAATGCTAACCTATAGTATTACAGAAATCAATTTTAATTTATAGAGGACCATTATTTCGACGTTACTTTTTAATTAAGCAGAGAAACAAGCCAGGTTATACGTGTCTGCCTCCCCTCTACCCCCATAGAGGAGGCCTAGTTATGCCTAATTAACCGAAATCGGGGCAAAGTTGACATTTCTCGTCTCAATCTTGAATTAATTAATTAATTAATTAAACGATGTTCCTACTCCGTTTTTGACAGGAACGCCAGTACTACTACATACGGAGTAAACTGACGGGCTATATACTCGACATATCCGGCAACGTCGCCTATCCTGGCTGCCCGGTCGGTCTATGGATACAGGGCGACCGCAAGAGTAACCAGATGTGGCGTTTCGACGACCAAACGAAGACGATACGAAGCGAACAGGCAAACGACTACTACGTCCTCGACATCGGCGGTACAACCAGTCTCTTAATTAACCAGGCCCGTAGGAAGGGGGGCGGGGGCGGGGGCGGGGGCGGGGAGGTGCAGTCACAGATTGTAGTGTTTAAAAACTGTGTCCTGCGCATTTGTTGGTAAATTTTAACTTATAAATTCCAAACAGCATCGTCTATAGAAGAAAGCAAGGCCACGTAAGAATATGCGAACCAGTGTTTTGAAATTTATGCCAGAATTACTGCTGTTTATTTCATTCCACAGTCGTTTTGCATCGTGTGACTTGATTGTTAATTCCCTGTGGGTGGGTGGGTGGGTGGGTGGGTGGGTGGGTGGGTGGGTGGGTGGGTGGGTGGGTAAGGAGTCACATTCATTAATCTCGCTCAGAAAAAAAAAACGTCGGTAACGTTTTCATTCAGCGTTTTTAACAGTTTTTTAAATTTATTTCTCTAAAATTTTTACGTTTTTAACGTTTTTTAAATATTTTTCCAACGGTTTTTACATCTATACCGTGTACAGAAAATGATTCATTGATCGTGAATGGATATAATCCAGAAAAGGCGGATCAAAAATGGCAGCGATTCGATGACAAGCTGCTGAACGTGGAGGACCCTCGATTCTGCCTCGATGTTAACGGTGAAATGATCAAGATCATTTTTCTATAATCCGAATTCTATTTCTATAGCGCAATGCAGTCACTAAACGAAGGAAGTATTCTGTGACTGAAATCGTAGGCAACAGGGCATTACAGTTGAGCAGTGGCGTAGCCAGGTTCTGAGAATTAGGGGTACCTAGACCAGTGGCGGCTCTAGGATTTGGCAAGTGGGGGGGCCGTTGGGGTGGCAACTTCTAATCATGGGGGGCCAACCATTTGTTGTTTAATGTATGTAGCATTAATTATAGGGTCCCAACTGGGGGGGCACTGGGGGCCAGGCACTCAATAGGGGGCACGGGCTCCCCTGGCCCCCCGGTGGAGCCGCCACTGACCTAGACATCTTCTGGTAATAAAGTATTGACGAGAAAGAAAAATATTGTCCTCTGAACCGCTTTCAGCTTTCGTGTTTTTGCATTCTCCTCAATTTCGTATTACTGGCTACACCCCCCCCCCACTCCAACCCCCAAATCCCATGACCGACTCCAGTCTCAATAGGGGCGCCCCCGTGCTCCCGTGGCTACGCCAATAGCAACTGAGATACAGAATTTTTTATTGCTAGATAAGCAAGCAAGAGAGTAATATCTCGTGAATTCATATAGCGACTTTGAAGTATCACTGGCTGCACTAGCACTAGCTGCTTATTCTTAGGGATCAGTGTCTTAATATCAAATATATGTTGCTAAATGGCTAAAAGGTGGAGGCTAGTCACGCAGGGTCATTTTATCCAAAGGCTCAACCGACCCATCACAATATCTGATTTCGGAGTGAAGCCTCAAGAGGTCGATAGGGTCAGGGTTTAATCTAGGCCGTTTCCTGGGGGAAATTGCCCTTCCCCCGGAAATTTCAAATTCTCCCCGGTAATTGTGGCATGCTACATCAACTAACAGCAGCCCCCTAGCAGAACCCCCCCCGGGTTTGTCAGTTTCCCCCTCCCCGCCTGTTTTTTCAGTTTCCCCCTCCCACTGCCTGTGCGTTCGATTTTTCAGCCTTTTTCCCGGAGTCCAGGAGTCTAGATTAAACACCTGTTGATGGAAAAACAATTTTTTTGTTTTGGTGGGTTAGTTGGGATTAGATTCAGCCTTTGGGTAAAACGCCTATGGGGTACGCCGGATTGGTATATTGCTGAGCAGCGGGTTGGTGTAAAATGGAATTCTTACAAATGGAATTTTGGCCTACAGAGTCCGACGACCAGAAGGGTGCAAAAGTCATCAAGTATGCGTACTACGGAACCGAGAACCAGTTCTGGGAATTTGAACCCGTAACTCCATACCCACATGTCGTCGAGTCTTCTCCTGCGCCGATTCCTCCGAGTCAAGGTGGCGTCTAAACACGATGGAGTCACGAATCAGGACACAGTGCAGAGAAACACTAAATGAACAAATGAACGCTAAAGCAAATGAACGCTTTAAATCACGCTTAACTAACTGCTTATCGCTAATTAACACGGGACGACGCTCTGCTATTTCTATGCATTCGCCCGAAATATGTAATTGCTTTTCGAATGTGTGTATAACACTTAATAAGTTCATCCAATCTGTAGATCGAAATTGAGAATGATATTATTGATCATAATTCGTGCACGATTTATTAAAGCAATGGATATGCTTTCACAAGAAAATGTTGTGTTCGTCGGCGATTTTCTTCAAATCGATGAGATTTTTACATATCAATAAATCCACTGCATGTTCAACGGGTCTTCCGTTGACTTCTCGCACACAACGAATTAATTTATTATTATTATTATTATTAGACATGTTGAGTAAACGAGCGTAATTACAATGCAAGTTCCGTAATTTGGCGTAATTTCGAAACAATATTTACTAGAAGGATACGGCGAGATTACTTTCGCCATGTACAGTAAAATCCTTTGGGCTTCAAACCAATAAAATTATAACAAACAAACTCCATCCATTCATTCGACATTGTAACTTTGACGACGACGACATTTATAATAACAGCTGAGGTAATTGCCTTTATGGTCTTGACCAGTTGTTGCATTGTGGATTTTACGGGTACATCTTGATGGGTCCAGATTTTTCACGATGCGTCTTACATCAAGACGGAACCAAGGTCGCCCTCTCTTGCAAAGGGATGTGGCAGAGCCGTGGCTAGGAGAGGGTATGGGGCAAGCTGCCCTGGACGCCGTCTTAGGGGGGGGGGGGCGCCAGAAACCATGATTGTAGCAAGTTAAACTCCCGTCTAAGGTGTTGCCAGTATGACAAAAAAGGTCATCACCCGCTTTCTGCACTGCTTATCTCTCCAATGTCGTGAAAAGTCTGATAAGCAGAACAATTCATCACTAATAATTTTTCAGTTTTAAACTGTTGGGGCGAAAACTCTTCATACCTTGCGCCGGGCGCCAAATACTCTAGCTACGACGGCTCTGGATGTGTTTAACAACCAATTTAATTTCTACAATAAATAACACTGGAACAACAGCAAACTCATATAATTATTGTCACATAGGCCTATTGTCAGAATAGATTTCTCAAGAGAATGAGGCGAAGACCCGATGCTGAACGGTTCGAATTCCATATACGAAGCAAAAACAGCTTTCTCTTCCAAATTACGATTTCTTTTAAAACCAAGAGAAGTATTTTAACATCGATGTAACGATTATTACGGCGAACGCATTGTTACAAAAGGAACGGGAAGTTAGCATAGTGGTAACAACACTGGACGACGGAGCAGAAGGTCGCGGGTTCGATTCCCGCAGGAGCCCTAAGGTCGATTCAGCCTTACTCGCCAGAGGATGGTGGTAAACTGAAGAGCAATGTTAAGCTGCGAGGTAAAACGTGGGCCGGTTGAAAGTAATGACAACCTACCCCAGATTAATGGCTTATACCACCTACATCGCCGATTGCCTACTCAGACTCGAGTACGGGACCTACTTTTACCTATTGCTGCAAAAGTCTATTTTCGCTCTGTGTAGGCTAGTGTGTAGTTTACAGTCACAGCAGAATGAGTAGATTAACCCCTTAACTGGGGATCCCGGATATATCCGTCCATTTTACATTGAGTTACAGTTAAATACACGGTTAAGGGGTTAACGACTAAATCACAGACGGGAATCATTCGAATCCGTCGTCTGCCACCAATGCGTTGACCCTTCGTCTATACTCTAAACACTTCCCCATGCCCTACATCGTTATCCGCCTAGGAATAAGCAGTCACGCGACCTACGGTTACCTACTCTCTCAAGAGGTGTTGAAATTCACTAGAATTTACTTACTTACTTAGTCGCAATCATCTGTGCACTTCCTCGTTTCCGCCAGTCTATCGCACTTGTTTGTCGAAATCGGTGAACCGTTATCTTGACAGTCCTTTTTGGCATATAAATATATCTGCAAATATCCGGGACCTTATATTTGAACGTATCTGGACAGATTTGCACAATGAAAGACGAAAGACTGATAACGACAGTGTTTATGGGAAGGTCAGATGATGGCCTGCGAAAAAGAGGAAGACCCGAGAGAAGATGGATCGAAGATAATCTTGAATGGATTATGGATTGAACCTAACACCCAAACTGCAATCCATATGGCCAAAGAAAGGATAGGGCCATGCATGATACACCGTCGTTGGCTCCGACGGTCCTTATGGACCATGGAGTGTGGTGATAATGATGATGATGATGATGATGATGATGATGATCCGGAATCTTTATGAAGCAGGAAATCTTAGTCTAAAACCCAAAATAGGTACTAGATGTTTAATGACAGATCACGAAAAGCGGAAATCACAATGTAAATATCAAAAGCTATTATTGTTCGAAAAAACATCATGCATGTCTAGGTACTTCATTGTTTTCTAAATTAACCATTTATCGTCTTTATATTTCCCTTAAGACAGTGGCGTTATTGTTGTTTGTGTTGTGGGGGGGGGGTGGGGGTGGGGGTAAGGAGCGCTGCAATTGAATTAAGACGGCCACATGATTATCAAAATTTCTTCATTCGTGTTCAGTAACTTTTACAGTTCATTACATTCAGTGGAGACGGTGCCGTTAAAATCTAAAGAACCCGATACAAGCAGCGAACTGTTCATAAACTCGCAGCATTTTCCATATTTGGTTCACCGCCCAAACGCATCGAATGATGACATCAAAATCTTATAGACTTCTATTCAATGTCAATTTAATGACCTTTAATAATATAGAAGATGATATTCAATACAATTAGCGTGCTAAGCAAGATTTCATACAATCTGCCCATTTTACATTCGATAATTAAAACTCTGCCTAATTAGTTGCCTTTTGGACTTTAACACGCATGGATCTAAGCGCAAGCCCATAACTTCTCGACTAATTGTATGTTAAGCAGGAAAGTCATAGAAGGAAATTGGGAAGGAAATAAGGCCATTAAAATGCCTGAGTTCTCAGCGTATTTTTATTCCATTTATTAACTTGTACTAATTATATATATATATATATATATATATATATATATATATATATATATATATAGCATGATTAAAGTCTGCACAATGAAACGACTTTAAGTACAATCCTAAGACTCATACAGTTAATCAACTGGAGTACAGTACAGCTGCCTTCAGTTTTACAGCCTGATAATAATGACATTGAAACGTGTTTCTTGTGGACTTCTATAGCGCCGCCAAACGTCGCTCACGTGGCAGACACGTGGCAGAAGGGATTATTTTTACACCCCTAACACCTCCAGCAGCACCCCAATTTGAGGTTGACACCCCTAAAATTTGGTAATGTGACAATGGTATGCATACAGAATGCACAGCAATTAGCTCCGAACACCCCCACCCCCACCCCCTCAATCCTAGAAATATCCCTGCGTGGCAGACACGTGACAGACCATGGAACTGATTTCAAACCAGACAGCGCGTGTCCTGTTTCGCATTTTAATGGTCTTTTAACACGCGTCTCCGTTGACGACGCCTCGTTTTTTCTCGTTTTTCGCAAATATGAGCGTTTTAATGCGATTTAAAAAGTGAAACCGATGTTTTTATAGCAATGTCTTTTATATCGGTAGCAAGAGGCGCTCGCGTTGTGTCAATATTCCAGCTCAAATTGTCTGGCGGGGAGGAGGAGGGGAGGAGGAGGAGGAGAGAAGAGACCCGAAATATGTACGTGTCGTAGTTTAGAATATCCTAAAAGATTTCTTCTCGACAAAACACTAAATGTAATTTCTTGCTGTTTGTCGTCAACAGTTATTCGTGTTTTCTCTGTTTTTTTCAAGAGCTCGAACACGGGTAGGCACTTAGGCAGACCAGTGTGCTTGTAAACTAAACTCATCTGAGAGACATTGAATTGCGGTCACCCGTTTAGGCTATAATTTAATAATAATAATAATAATAATAATAATAATAATAATAATAATAATAATAATAATAATAATAATAATAAATCAATAATAATAATAATAATAATAATACGGAAAGCAATAGTAAAGCTCAGTTGCTATCTTTCAGTGCGACGAAGTGCAAACACAAATGCAGAAAAAGTCAGCTGTAGACGTTTTAGACCGGCGGCAGAAGTTAAAACATTACATGCAACGCCAACGTTTGCCCTCTACTACATAATATGCATTATTAAGCAATCTGACTGAACTTAAAAGTTTGAGAACATTGGTCATAGTCCTCTCCATCTCTGTCTGTCTGTCTGTCTGCCTGTCTGTCTGTCTCTCTCTGTCTCTCTCTCTGCGTGGGTGTTGGGCTAGTTGTTAATAATTGCCAGCAAGACATTATTACGTTGTCGATGCAGTGGCGGCTCCAGGATTTGGCAAGTGGGGGCCGTTGGGGTGGCAACTTATAATCATGGGGGGCAACCATTTGTTGTTAGGTATGTTGTATTAAGTATAGGAGTCCCAAAAGGGGACCACTGGGGGACCAAGAACTCAATAGGGGCACGGCCCCCCCCCCCGGGTCCTCCTGTGGAGTCGCCACTGTGTCGACGTGACCGTTTAGAATTCCGCATAGAATTTTAACGAGGACCTCGAAACGTGGCACCTCGGCTGTGTAACTGAAATCTCGATACTTCGGCATAAATTGTGCCTCGTCCGATTGTTACGATCATCACGCGATCATTCGGAATTCTTTAAAATTCGCCGAGGGCAACGTCTACGCCACATCTGCCGCCGATCGGACATCGGACAGAAGAAGAAGCAGCAACAAGAACGCGTCGTTCCTCCGTCGAATCGATCGTCTTCGCATCATCAGGTATAAAGATTAACCTTATTCGGCTTCTAGGACAAGATTAAAAGTTCATCATTTTCTTCTGACTTATCCAACATGCCAACATGGTTGCCTCCGATATCTGTTATCCTGGATTTGACCTGTGATTGTGATTTGATGTGTCATCGACTGATGCTTCTGCGCATTATGAAGTGGCGCTATAGAAGTTTAACATTAGATTTTATTAGATATGTATTAGAAATTTTAGATTGTGATTTTTATATATAAATCTTGGAAAATCAAAAAATGGAAATGGACACATTATCATTAGTGAATGACATTTGTTGTTATCCAAAGTGTGACGGAATTGGTATAAAGAAATTTGATATGGCAGAACCAATACAACCGAAAAATGTCGGAACAAAAATGTAAATTGTCTTTGCAGCTCGCTCAGTAAATCTTGACTACACTACTTTTCGAAATGGCTTACGTAAGTAGATTTCTTCAGACTTTTAATAATTTCATTTAACGACGTTTAACGACGTGGCACCCACCGCGAATGGGTTAACGTTTTTTAAAATTTTAAAACACTTTGCTTGATTTAATTTTGTAAATATATTGGCGACGACGTTAACGCATAAACAGGGTTAATTAACTTGATTTAGCCCTAAGTCCATTTTCGAATCACATTGAAGATGCGTGTTAACGTTAAGACACATTACTTCATATTCACAGTGTGTGACGGATTGTTGCAGCAAGTTTTGTAACCTTCTACTGTACAGTTTCTATAAAAGAGATAGGAGCCTATTTGGAAATGATTGTTTGCACACAGAAATACTATTTTATAAGAAACAAATCGTCGGGCTATGTGCTGGACGTGGCCGGTGGCAGCGCCCTTCCCGGGGTCCAGGTGATCATGTGGTTTAAGGACGAGAACAAGTACAACCAACAGTGGCGATTCGACGACGAAACGAAAACTGTTCGCAGCAGATTGTCCGACTCGTTCGTGCTCGACATCGCCGGTAAAAAAAACAACACGCCATAACAGCAGCTGTGCTTCAATACGTTCGCACACTGCGCAATAAGATAGCGGAGTTTTCGGCAACGAATTTTTATAGTTGAAAAGTGCCTAACAGCGATCAATTGCATTAGGCATCATGATTAACCCCTTAACCGTGTATTTAACTGTAACTCAATGTAAAATGGACGGATATATCCGGGGTCCCAGTTAAGGGGTTAAAGGTGGATATGAAATAATGCTCTTTTTCTCTCTCTCTCTCTCTCTCTCTCTCTCTCTCTCTCTTCTCATCTTTCTTTATCTCTTTCCTTCCTCCTCCTGTCTCCTCTCTGTCCATGTCTCTTTGTATATTCTCTTGCCTAGCTTTTATAGTCTATAGCCTAACACTAGAAAGAGAGAGACAGAGACAATGTTTATTCTAGGCCTTCTCTGGGAGGGGAATCCCCCTCCCAAGTTTTAAAATTCCCAAACTTTTTTATATGTTGGTTGGGAGATGGAAATTTCCCTCCAAAAGTGTGGAGAATCAGACCTTCCCCCAACACTTCAAAATCCCCAATGTCAAGGTGGCTAGAAATAAACAATGGAGAGAGAGAGAGAGACGATTTCAGCTATCTACAGTGCGTTGATGTTTTGTTTGTTCTTTGCCTAATCAGTTGTTTAGTTGTCTCTGGTTTCCATTCTCTGTACAATAGGCGCAACTTTAATCGTGAACGTATTTGAGGCGGGAAAGGAGAGTCAAAGATGGCAGCGTGTGGACGGCGAGAAACTACTGAACGTCAATAACCCCACTTACTGCATTGATCTATGCGGTAATATATATTCATACATTTACATATATATATAGGCCTATATACATATATATATATAAATGAACTTTTGGTCATAAGTCCCCCAGGAACACACACACACACACACACACACATATATATATATATATATATATATACTGATCATTCGCTGTGTCTATGATTTCGTAATGCCATTCTTTGCCTACTCGTCCTTGAACTTGCAAACGGCAACAAATAATAATAATAATATTATTATTTGTGTATTGAAGTACTTGGGTGATTATATCTGTTTCTGGAAACAGCTTCGGACCCTGCACCTGGAGCAACGGTCATCAGATATCCGTTCTACGGAACGACAAACCAGCTGTGGGAATTCGAAGCCGTGTTTGTTCCGAGGTATGAACTGAACTACCAATACCACTGGAATCGATCGACCTTTCTCTATTTTTGCACCACTTTGATCTGTCAATTAGAATACGATACATTTATCAACTTAATCTTCCAGTCAATTACCTACACTGCTGTCAAAATAATGCATACCACGCAAATGCATTACGACGTTGCGTTTTGCTTCGTGAAATACAGTTGCTGGAAATGGTAAGTGTGGTGAGTAACCTGCAAGTAGATGTGCTGGGGAACCCTCAGCTGGCAATTAAACTGAGTTTTTTTCAAGCTCGGTCAAAATCTGACAGAGTTAATGCCAGAGTAAACATGGCTTCGAGTTTTATGGCACACAGTGTATAATTAATTGACATAATTTTCAATATTTGGCACTTTGGTTATTCTAATTTTAAAAAGTCGATTTCTGTATATCGCCCGCAGCGAAAAGCTACGGGCGATAAACAGAACACTCCATTGCAATGCGTTTAATTGAAAATTATTATTGTTGTGAATCAAGGCAGGAATTCTACATCGTCAGCCAACTGCACAGCAAAGTGGTGGGCATCAGACCGGGAACCAGCGTGTTGGAGATTCAGCCGAAGGCAGATCCACAGCAGAAGACCCAGCTCTTCTACGACGCAGACGACGGTTACTTGCGTTCAGCAGCAAACGATTTATCTCTGTCCGCTAAGAGTAAGGGCTCGCACTTTGGTCGCAACATCTTATTGGGAGGGTTGTTGTCTATGGGAATGCTATTACCATGGGTATCCCGTGGGAATTGTCCCATATATAGGATGGGACAGCACTGTTCCATCCCATCCTATCATTTATTAGAGGTCGTGCTTTTGTGGATTGTAGCGCATTGTACCTGTATTGGAATTTGGAACTGATGGAAGATCGAAAGGTCCAAACCTTAGGCCATAGTTTGGTAACCCATAGCCTCTAACAGCAGAACTTCGTTATAACGTATAGGCCCTACTTAGCGGGTCTGCAAACTTTAGTGCGTCATATCAGAGGTGCGTTACAGTGTACATATCGACCATCGACTGGTGCAGATGTACTACTACAATGGCGCTAAAGAAGTCTACTACTACTACTACTATATGTGCATTAGCGCATCATATACGGAACCGTGCATTGCGGTACTTTATTTAATCGAGTATGCGTTATAACCGAGTCCGTTATAGCGAAGTCCTGCTGTCCATTAACCCCTTAACTGGGGATCCCGGATATATCCGTCCATTTTACATTGAGTTACAGTTAAATACACGGTTAAGGGGTTAAAGACAAAGACATCTAATAAGCGGATGGATACCATGACTGCTTGAGTGAAGCATTTGAGACTTTACAATTCGTGATTTTACAAGAAGGCGTACTTTTTTCATTATGTACAAAACATGGGGTTTTATTTCTAAACTTCCGATCATTTGAAATTCTGTTCGATGTAAGAGATAGTTCATTAAAGTTGTATAAGAACAGCCCCGTTTAGCCAAAGACATTGAAATAACGTGATGTGGTAGACATAATTATATGCTAACTAAATTGGTTAGGCCTATTATAACTCCTGCAGTGCGCCTCCTTTTGCATTGCATTTTTGCGTGCATTAATTATTTGTAATGGTGAGTTTGAGTGACTTGGTCTTGGTTATTGGTGCTGGACTATAACACTAATGACAAATTATTCTATTGGTTATTAGGCGATAGCTTTAAAATTCTCCTCCAGGTTTATTTGCTAAATTTGAGGAGATAAAATTGATGAATTCGAGTGCTATACAGCACGGCCATTTCATTCTGTCGTAAAACATTTACCCAAACATTAACCGTAGTGGGATAGCATTGGTTTTGCATCTCTTACGTGCACAAATGTTCTGAACATTGAGACGAGATCCAAGAAAACGAAGACTGATTTAAGCGAATTTTTCTTTCACGTCTTACGGAATTTTTCACCGCTTCGTTTGCTACTGTAGGAGGCGACCAGTTGAGTCTTACGCAGGACAACGCCAACGCCTGGAACCAGTGGAAATTCGACGAAGCGGGTGTAAAAGTGATCGGCGGAGACAACGTTGCGATGGACATCAAGGGCGGATTTCAGGACGACGGTACGGACGTCGTCTCCTGGGATTGGCACGGCGGGACGAATCAGAAATGGGGAAAAGAACTCGTCCCTCAGCCAGTTCAGAGACAACTGAGACTGGGAGGTGTTGCAGTGCCTACATCTTCCGCTTCATATCCTCCGAATCCTTTCGTTGAACTAAGGCCTGGCCAATGGGGTTTCCAATTTCCGTCCTTTGGTGGTACTCTTCCATCTGTTGATGTGAGTCTTCCATCTGTTGATATAAGTCTTCCATCTGTTGGTTTGGGTCTTCCATCTGGTTTCGATATTCCATCTGTTGAGATCTTCCACCTGTTGGTTTGGGTCCTCTACCTGCTGGTTTCGATATTCCATCTGTTGAGATAGAGCCTCTATCTGTTGGCGTGAGTCTTCCATCTGTTGATGTGAGTCTTCCATCTGTTGAGATAGAGCCTCTATCTGTTGGCGTGAGTCTTCCATCTGTTGATGTGAGTCTTCCATCTGTTGATGTGAGTCTTCCATCTGTTAGTGTGGGTCTTCCATCTGTTAGTGTGGGTCTTCCATCTGTTGATGTGAGTCTTCCATCTGTTGATATAAAGCCTCCATCTGTTGGTTTGGATCTTTCATCTGTTTATATCAAGCCTCCATCCGTTAATGTCACTCTTCCGCCATTAGGATCAGGCAGTTCTCTCAGGTAGGAAAACAGCATCGCCACTACCGTCGCTACCGATGTAGCTTTGCTGATATCATCATCATCATCATCATCATCATCATCATCATCATCATCATCATCATCATCATCATCATCATCATCATCATCATCATCATCACACTAAGACACAAATATCTGTATTACTGCATCAGCACACGTTGTCATAATCACCATCGTCGTCGTAGTCAAAATCATTGCGAGGCATAATTCACAGTAGATCAGATAGGTTTGGGTGCATTTATTAACGTGGACAGTTAATTATAATGGGACATTTAGTCACGAGGGCGGTTAATCACGGAACAGTTAATCACGCACATCTAATCACCTGGACAGGTGATCATCAGAGAGTTAATAACATGGACATTTGATAACCAGACGAATAAAATAACAAATAAAATCGCAAATAAAATCACGTGAACATGACCATTTCATAGATTGTGAAAACGCTTCATTTACTGAAATTTGTAAGCGTTATCAGTTATATGATAGCGCTTCAATATGAGATGTAACAATATGAGACGACTCCCGATAAATTTGCAACGAAACTGAAGACGCATCTTTTTAGCATTTCGTATCAGAGGCTTCTGTAAAGCGCTCTTGTCTATGGCCTTCGCCAGCCACATAGCGCTATACAAATTGACATTAATAATAATAATAATAATAATAATAATAATAATAATAATAATAATAATAATAATAATAATAATAATAATAATAATAATAATAATAATAATAATAATAATAATAATAATAATAATAATAAGTGCAATGACACGCAAATATACTAAAATCTCACTCTGCACTTATCGAGCGCTGGTCGAGTGCCTGGTATCTATTGGGAGCAGATGGTTGCGAACCAGATACATACACCCTGTACTGTAGAAATGCTTAATCCTTAAATTTAAACCTCGGAAGCAGATATCGGGCCTACACTAGACACTCTATTTGCTGGGTTTTGCTTATAATTATGATCGATTAGTCAAATGCGCAGCTAGCCGTTCGCTGGTCCCACGTTGACCGGCAACTTTTCACGTGTGGTTGGAGAAATAAATGCAGACGTGGAAATATCGTGAATCTAGGTAAATAGATTTCTTGGCATTTTATTTATTTCATTTAAGAAATGCAGGCACTTGTGTCCAGCCCCCGGTGATTAAATGTCCGTTATTAACTGTCCGGGTGATTAAATGTACAGTACGTGATTAAATGTCCCGCGATTTACTGTCCCGTAATTAAGTGCCCGTACACCGATCAGATAGGTAGGCCTACCTAATTTTAATTCGATTGAAATTCGTTCGATCTCACTGTGCTGAATCTAATAATTGTATTATTCCATATTGAGAATATAAATATGCTATTGGCTGTTGACTGCTCATCTAGAGAAGAGTTCTACATCGTGAGTCAGTTGCACGAAAAAGTTGCAACCGTCAACTCCAGCGGTAAACTGGAGATTCAGCCGAAGGCGGCCACCGTGGAAAAGAACCAGGTCTTCTTCGCCGATTCCAACGGCTATTTGCACAGCGCAGTCAACGATCTGGCTTTAACATCGAAGAGTAAGCGAGATACGTTCATTCGTTCGACTTAACCACATCTTAGCTTGTTAAACTGCAGGCAGTTCTCAGAATCCTCTAATGTATGCATTTGACGCAATTCTGTATAGATAATCCAAGTTGCAAATAAATTGGAGAGTAAAATTTCATGTTGAACATTTTTTGAGCCACCCAATAGCGCAAATTAACTCCCATCATAGTAGCCTATGCATAGAAAGGTTGAAAAGAAATTACAGGAATCTGAATGGCATAGGATTAGTTTTGGAAGTGGATAGGTCATGTTCTGAGAGAAGAATCAAACCTACTAAGAGAAGTACTAGAAGGAAAGATGAATGGGAAAGCACAGAACCAAGGACATCGATGCTGGAGTGGATGTTCGACACGGCGGCAAAAACCAAGCGTTCGACCGTGAAGATAAAAGCTCAAGATAGAGAGGAGTGGCGACGCTGGAGTATGGAACCTGTCTTTGGACAGAGCACCTGAAGAAGAAGGATTAGTGTTTTATCTTGAATTAAGACGCGATCATTAAATCCGACAAAAATTAGACAAACTTTAATAGATACAAAAGCTATTCTATCTTTCTTTACTACCTTTGCATATTCTGAAATGGTATTTTAAAATAGATGCGAATCTATTGAAAGATGTGCCTCTACAGTCTACACAATACTTGCTCGATTATAAGTTACAATTGTCGATTCTTTATGAAAAGGATTGCTGGGCGAAACAGACAAGGAACAGTGATTACTATTATTATTATGTGGCACTTATTCGTTTTGACGCAACAGTTACATTGGCGTAAACTTGAGTGGGTGGGGTGAACTCAATGCCTTCCCCTTTCCACATCGTAGCCTCTCGAGAATTGTGGCGGAAGCTCTCGGCCCTATAAGCCTAATAGAAGCTTACGCCTATGAACAGTTACACTGTATAACACACAACGATTTCCAGCTCCATCCGCAAGGAAACAGTTTAACAGCATGAAACCCTGAGGGGAGAAGGGTAGCAATGCAGACGTTATCGTAATGGTCAGCAAAACGATACATAATAATAATAATAATAATAATAATAATAAGATTAATAATAATAATAATAATAATAATAATAACAATAATAATAACAATGTATAAAGTGGTTCAGGAGGTTTGCCCTGTGTGAGAACTTGAATTTTCACAGTCCTTATCTCTGTGATATTATATTGCAGAAGGAGACCAGTTCAGCCTGAGTCCGGATTCCGATGATCCTTCGACGCAGTGGAAGTTCGACGACAGCGGCACCCGAGTGGTCGACGCAGCGGGAAACGTCCTCGACATCCAGGGCGGATCCTCGGCCGACGGAGTGGCGGTAGTGTCGTGGGAGGACAAGAATCAGAACAACCAACGCTGGAACAAGGTGGTCGTCTAAGCAGAACGAAGGCACGAAGCAAGACACCGTGCTTAGAAACAGCGCTCACTCTGCTCAGCGCTTCATCACGCTTTCCGCTTTTATCGCTAATTAATACGAGACGGCGCTTTTAAAAATCATTAATAGATGCACAGCTTTGCTGGACTGGAAGCACGGGCATTAGCATCATCTCAGGCATTAGGACTATTGATTACTGCCATTGGTTGATCGATTGATTAGTATTTGTATGCAATCGATCTCCTAAGCTTGACGCATGGTAATAGTTTGTTGAACGCTATTAGAGAAATTTATTTGTTTTCCAGCAATAAAACACCTGTAGTATCTACGAGATCGGTAGTTTTCAACGTTTTACCATCTAACTGGAAAAGTGAGAAGCAAGAGAAAATTGTATGGTCTTTGGTAAAGTCACTGTAAAAATTTGGTCAGATCATAGGGCTGGACGCAAGAGTGTAGAATACTACTGATAACTCTTCATCACAGTACTTAAATTCGATATTTTATAATAATAAATAAATTAGAAACTACGTTGGAGTTCAACACAGCGTTTGCATGAATGTAATGGCAAAATAAGGGGGTCGTCACGGTTAAGGCCCTGGAGAAGAGGCGGGAAGTTGGATATGTTGGCGAAATCGATAGGGTTGGACGCAAGAGTGTAGAATACTACTGATAACTCTTCATACAGTACTTAAATTCGATATTTTATAATAATAAATAAATTAGAAACTACGTTGGAGTTCAACACAGCGTTTGCATGAATGTAATGGCAAAAATAAGGGGTTGTCACGGTTAAGGCCCTGGAGAAGAGGCGGGAAGTTGAAGTTGGATATGTTGGCGAAATCGATAGGGTTGACGCAGAGTGTAGAATACTACTGATAACTCTTCATTATAGTACTTAAATTCGATATTTTACAACAATAAATAAATTAGAAACTACGTTGGAATTCAACACAGCGTTTGCATGAATGTAATGGCAAAATAAGGGGGTTGTCACGGTTAAGGCCCTGGAGAAGAGGCGGGAAGTTGGATATGTTGGCGAAATCGATAGGGCTGGACGCAAGAGTGTAGAATACTACTGATAACTCTTCATTATAGTACTTAAATTCGATATTTTACAACAATAAATAAATTAGAAACAACGTTGGAATTCAACACAGCGTTTGCATTAATGTAATGCCAAAATAAGGGGTTGTCACGGTTAAGGCCCTGGAGAAGAGGCGGGAAGTTGGATATGTTGGCGAAATCGATAGGGCTGGACGCAAGAGTGTAGAATACTACTGATAACTCTTCAATATAGTACTTAAATTCGATATTTTACAACAATAAATAAATTAGAAACAACGTTGAATTCAACACAGCGTTTGCATTAATGTAATGGCAAAATAAGGGGTTGTCACGGTTAAGGCCCTGGAGAAGAGGCGGGAAGTTGGATATGTTGGCGAAATCGATAGGGCTGGACGCAAGAGTGTAGAATACTACTGATAACTCTTCAATATAGTACTTAAATTCGATATTTTACAACAATAAATAAATTAGAAACTACGTTGGAATTCAACACAGCGTTTGCATGAATGTAATGGCAAAATAAGGGGTTGTCACGGTTAAGGCCCTGGAGAAGAGGCGGAAGTTGGATATGTTGGCGAAATCGATAGGGCTGGACGCAAGAGTGTAGAATACTACTGATAACTCTTCATTATAGTACTTAAAAATATTTTACAACAATAAATAAATTAGAAACAACGTTGGAATTCAACACAGCGTTTGCATTAATGTAATGGCAAAATAAGGGGGTTGTCACGATTAAGGCCCTGGAGAAGAGGCGGGAAGTTGGATATGTTGGCGAAATCGATAGGGCTGGACGCAAGAGTGTAGAATACTACTGATAACTCTTCATTATAGTACTTAAATTCCATATTTTACAACAATAAATAAATTAGAAACAACGTTGGAATTCAACACAGCGTTTGCATTAATGTAATGCCAAAATAAGAGGGTTGTCACGGTTAAGGCCCTGGAGAAGAGGCGGGAAGTTGGATATGTTGGCGAAATCGATAGGGCTGGACGCAAGAGTGTAGAATACTACTGATAACTCTTCAATATAGTACTTAAATTCGATATTTTACAACAATAAATAAATTAGAAACAACGTTGGAATTCAACACAGCGTTTGCATGAATGTAATGGCAAAATAAGGGGGTTGTCACGGTTAAGGCCCTGGAGAAGGGGCGGGAAGTTGGATATGTTGGCGAAATTGATAGGGTTGGACGCAAGAGTGTAGAATACTACTGATAACTCTTCATTATAGTACTTAAATTCGATATTTTACAACAATAAATAAATTAGAAACAACGTTTGAATTCAACACAGCGTTTGCATGAATATAATGGCAAAATAAGGGGTTGTCACGGTTAAGGCCCTGGAGAAGAGGCGGGAAGTTGGATATGTTGGCGAAATCGATAGGGCTCTACGCAAGAGTGTAGAATACTACTGATAACTGTTTATTATAGTACTTAAATTCAATATTTTACAACAATAAATAAATTAGAAACTACGTTGGAATTCAGCACAGCGTTTGCATGAATATAATGGCAAAATAAGGGGTTGTCACGGTTAAGGCCCTGGAGAAGAGGCGGGAAGTTGGATATGTTGGCGAAATCGATAGGGCTCTACGCAAGAGTGTAGAATACTACTGATAACTGTTTATTATAGTACTTAAATTCAATATTTTACAACAATAAATAAATTAGAAACAACGTTGGAATTCAACACAGCGTTTGCATGAATATAATGGCAAAATAAGGGGGTTGTCACGGTTAAGGCCCTGGAGAAGAGGCGGGAAGTTGGATATGTTGGCGAAATCGATAGGGTTGGACGCAAGAGTGTAGAATACTACTGATAACTCTTCATTATAGTACTTAAATTCGATATTTTACAACAATAAATAAATTAGAAACAACGTTGGAATTCAACACAGCGTTTGCATGAATGTAATGGCAAAATAAGGGGGTTGTCACGGTTAAGGCCCTGGAGAAGAGGCGGGAAGTTGGATATGTTGGCGAAATCGATAGGGCTGGACGCATGAGTGTAGAATACTACTGATAACTATTCATTAGAGTACTTAAATTCGATATTTTACAACAATAAATAAATTAGAAACTACGTTGGAATTCAGCACAGCGTTTGCATTAATGTAATGGCAAAATAAGGGGGTTGTCACGGTTAAGGCCCTGGAGAAGAGGCGGGAAGTTGGATATGTTGGCGAAATTGATAGGGCTCGACGCATGAGTGTAGAATACTACTGATAACTATTCATTAGAGTACTTAAATTCGATATTTTACAACAATAAATAAATTAGAAACTACGTTGGAATTCAACACAGCGTTTGCATGAATGTAATGGCAAAATAAGGGGGTTGTCACGGTTAAGGCCCTGGAGAAGAGGCGGGAAGTTGGATATGTTGGCGAAATCGATAGGGCTCGACGCATGAGTGTAGAATACTACTGATAACTCTTCAATATAGATATTTTACAACAATAAATAAATTAGAAACTACGTTGAATTAGCGTTTTTAACAACAATAGTTGGATATGTTGGCGAAAATTAGAAACTACTGTTAGTACTTAAATTCGATATTTTACAACAATAAATAAATTAGAAACTACGTTGGAATTCAACACAGCGTTTGCATGAATGTAATGGCAAAATAAGGGGTTGTCACGGTTAAGGCCGAAGAGGCGGGAAGTTGGATATGTTGGCGAAATCGATAGGGCTGGACGCAAGAGTGTAGAATACTACTGATAACACTTCATTATAGTACTTAAATTCGATATTTTACAACAATAAATAAATTAGAAACTTCGTTGGAATTCAGCACAGCGTTTGCATTAATGTAATGGCAAAATAAGGGGTTGTCACGGTTAAGGCCCTGGAGGAGAAGATAGGAAATTGATAGGGGGAAGTTGGATATGTTGGCGAAATCGATTAGGGCTGGACGCAAGAGTGCATTAATATAATGGCAAGAATACTACTGATAACTCTTCATTATAGTACTTAAATTCGATATTTTACAACAATAAATAAATTAGAAACAACGTTGGAATTCAACACAGCGTTTGCATTAATGTAATGGCAAAATAAGGGGGTTGTCACGGTTAAGGCCCTGGAGAAGAGGCGGGAAGTTGGATATGTTGGCGAAATCGATAGGGCTGGACGCAAGAGTGTAGAATACTACTGATAACTCTTCATTATAGTACTTAAATTCGATATTTTACAACAATAAATAAATTAGAAACAACGTTGAATTCAACACAGCGTTTGCATGAATATAATGGCAAAATAAAGGGGTTGTCACGGTTAAGGCCCTGGAGAAGAGGCGGGAAGTTGGATATGTTGGCGAAATCGATAGGGTTGGACGCAAGAGTGTAGAATACTACTGATAACTCTTCATTATAGTACTTAAATTCGATATTTTACAACAATAAATAAATTAGAAACAACGTTGGAATTCAACACAGCGTTTGCATGAATGTAATGGCAAAATAAGGGGGTTGTCACGGTTAAGGCCCTGGAGAAGAGGCGGGAAGTTGGATATGTTGGCGAAATCGATAGGGTTGGACGCAAGAGTGTAGAATACTACTGATAACTCTTCATTATAGTACTTAAATTCGATATTTTACAACAATAAATAAATTAGAAACAACGTTGGAATTCAACACAGCGTTTGCATTAATGTAATGGCAAAATAAGGGGGTTGTCACGGTTAAGGCCCTGGAGAAGAGACGGGAAGTTGGATATGTTGGCGAAATCGATAGGGCTGGACGCAAGAGTGTAGAATACTACTGATAACTCTTCATTATAGTACTTAAATTCCATATTTTACAACAATAAATAAATTAGAAACAACGTTGGAATTCAACACAGCGTTTGCATGAATGTAATGGCAAAATAAGGGGGTTGTCACGGTTAAGGCCCTGGAGAAGAGGCGGGAAGTTGGATATGTTGGCGAAATCGATAGGGGCAGTGTTTAATATAGGCCGTTTCCGGGGGAAAAATTGCGTTCCCCCCGGAAATTTCAAATTCCCCCCGGAAATTTTGAAATACTACATGGAGTAACAGCGGCCCCTAGGAGAATTCCGCCCCCTCGGCTTTGTCAGTTTCTCCCTCGGAGTCTATGAGTCTAGACGAAACACTGGGTCAGACTTCCTCTGAAAAACCATCAGCCACGGTTATGGTTATGATTATGGTTCTGGACAACTTCTATAGCGCCGTAGCGTGGCGAAGGCCAAAGTCAAAGGCGCTGTCAACAACGCTGACAAATCAACATGGAACGGAAGAGGATGTTGGTCTTCAGGGAAAATCCGCTCAGACGGTAAGAAAGAGGTCGCTGCCGTGTCGAGATCGGGCAGTGAGCCCTCCAGAAGGCGGTCTTCCGTCGAAGAGTCGGCGAAAACGCAGACAGGATGTTAAAGGGCCGCATGGACGCTGGGGGAAAATGCACTCAGTTCTTTTACTGTTTCACTCGAGAACACCCAAAAAATTGCTATCAAACTCTTATCCAATGCACAGATTAAGTCTGTTAACAGGAAATCAGTTGAAAAATAGGCCTAATAATAATAATTGACAAACTGATCAGCTCTCTAAACATTTTAGCTCATAGATATGCAGTCATCCACTTTTCTGTGCTCTGTTTCGATTGTCTCTAAGAGCGCATTGTCCGACTGTCTGACGCCAATCCGAGCTGTTCTGACACCTGTTGTGTCGTTTCCGGGGAATGAATGTATCGTCCTGTTGACCCTCGGTTTGAAAAGGAGTCCCATATCAACCACCGGTTACTTAGACAAACAGCGACGCAGGTGACCGTTGCGCCGTCAATCAAGAGCAGATTGTCAGTCAAACGTCTAAACCAGTGGTTTCCGAACTTTTCAAGTCGATGGCCATATTCAGGCCTGCTATTTTCTATAATAAAGCGGGCCAATTAATGTTTTCGTCATTTTACTTCAGATTTTTAGATAGCTCAGATTTTGGAATATAATATTGACAAGCATTTATGCATTTTGCCCGCGAGGAAATGGAAGACATGTCATTTGGCCCGCCGCCCAAAACGTCTTGACACCCCTGCTCTAGATCAATTACGTAACTCTTCTCTCTTGAAACAAAATAACAGCCTTTTTAATAAGACTCAACAATAGAACAACGATGCATTTGTATCTGTCAGTAGGCCTAATCAGTTCTATACGAGTCTCTTTAGTTAGCAACAAACAACGACATCAAGAAAAGAGATTTCTTCCGGCCATCGAGTGAAATGGTCACAAAATCGATCGCGAGACGAACCGCGTCTTAAGAAAACTGGTTACTTCTACCACAAGTTTTATAGGCGAATTTCCAATTAGAACAACGTAATAGCGTTGTGAAAATATGGGTGTTGTCGAAGTTGAGGCGCTATAAAAGAAGCGTGCGGCAGTGGCGGCTCCACAGGGGGCCCGTGCCCCCCCTATTGAGTGCCTGACCCCACCCCCAGTGGCCTCCCTGTTGGGACCCTATACTTAATGCTACATACATAACAACAAATGGTCCCCCCATGATTACAAGTTGCCATCCCAACGCCCCCCCCACTTGCCAAATCCTGGAGCCGCCGATTGGGATCAATGCAAGACTGGATGCTAACAGTAACAGGTCCAAGGTGGTGCCTAAAATCGATCGTCTACAGGAATAAATAAGTTGTAGAAATAATGGGCCTGAACTTCCAATGATCCCATGCGACCGGTGCACTTTACGTGATTGATACGGGGCCAGTGTTCTAATGCAACGCGCCTGTTTACTCCGCGGATTAATCCGCTACTCAGTTGCCCTCGTCATCTGGCAAAAGAAGGCTGAGTTGATCTTAGGGCTCCTGCTGGTCTCGAACCCGCGATCTTCTGCTCGATCGTCCAGCGTTGTTGCCACTCTGCTAACGTCCCGCCCCAATAAATAAATAAGTAAATAAATTTTAAAATATATACAGTATATATAACACAAGTAAAAACCACTGACAGAAAATGACGCACAGAACTATTACCTACCGAAGTAGCCTATAGGCACGTACAGAAAACGTCACGACATTATTAATGACCCTGACATTTTTTCCAGTTGGGGAATTGCCAATATATGTCATATAGGCCTAGTTTGAAAAATATCCTAAAGTCTTAAGATTTCAATCTAATATTACCCTATATAGGGCTAATATGGACGGATCTTCGACCTGGAACAGTTGCATATTAAGTTTAGAACTCAACAAAGCGAGTTAAGGTCTAGAAAACGCATTGGCTATACAGTATAAGGTCTCGAAGGAGAGAGGAGTTGACCCAGTGACAGTAACGCCAGTTCTTAAGATGGGCACTGGGGGGGGAGGGGGAGGGGGTGCTACTGCCCCCGGCAAATCAGGTCATGGTGCTTAATAGGTGTGTTGTTCTGCAAACGTTTTACGGCCGAACGTGTCCATAAATTTGATGGCTTCGGTTGGAAATCATCGACTTTTTATTGCATTTCGCTGTGCACCGGTCAAAAATGCACGAAGCATCAAAGCATATTCATCGTCGCATTAAACTCGACTAAATTGCGACAAAACGATACAGTTGTCAGCACCTATCGCCAGAGACGATGAACTTTATTTCGAATAAATAATTATACATTGTCGACTTAACGTTTCACGGCCCCTGCATGCCGTTAGTGTTAGGTCAGCTGACAGTAGTAATCTCGAATGTTTTAAGTCTGACGGAATTGTTGACCTCCTCCTCCTCCTCCTTCTTTTCTCGCCGCGGTAAACCTACGACCAAGCATCGACCAGATGGGTCATGATTTGACGAAAGGACTGGTCAGGATACACAAGATACTGCGCAGTTCAGGTATCGTATACATTGGCCTATCTTATGTACGGACAAGATTATTTTGTATCTAATAGCAACAATAATCTAAAGTTCTAAACTATGGGCATGAAAATGGCTTAACAGGATCCTGCCTTAGACCAAAAATTATTTAAATAATATTAATTAATTAAGTAAATAATTAATCAATAGTAGTAAGTTCACTCAGTGGCGTAGCCAGGATTTCCGGAAGTTTTTTTGTTTTTTACTTTTGACCGTAATCAACTTTCTAAAAATCTTGACAAGCAAAAAATGTCATCCTATGTATCTATCCTATATCTTTTCTTAAAATTTGTCCTTTCAGATGCTGACAAGCAAAAAAGTCGTCACGCCGATGGCGCTTAAAATATTTTGGTCAGCAGCCCAAGGGGGGTTGACCCTCAAAACCGCGTCCAAAAATTTAAAATGCATGGAAACACATTAAAAAATGTTTTCGTCGGTGCCCAAGGAGGGTTTTAACCCCAACCCCCTTGGCTACGCCACTGAGTTCACTCGCTACTGTACACAGGCCCTACATCCTCAATTATTTTTTGACTGCGGAAACTTTTCTGTGGGTCTGTATATTAAGTTATAGGAAGTTATAAATGCGGTTATTAGGTTGAAGGCCAGCTGTTAAGAAATTTACTTTAAGGCCAGATATATTTTGATTCTGTCCTCTTAAATTCTGTATTGACCGTTTCACGTAGGCGTATTATTAGTGCTACGTTTTAAGCACATTTCGCGCACATGCATATAATATAGCTACTGAATGTTCACAAAAATAAAAAAATTAAATTTTCTTTCAGGTTTCTGAAATTTGTCGGCCAGAAATTGAAAATGAGTGTAAGTAAACAACCGTGTGAATTACAACATCGGCATCATAAAGATTTTTGACATTTATTTAAATATTGACATAGTATGATCAAGGCGACGAAACTTGAACGCGAGAATTTAGGCATATATATATATATATATATATATATATATATATATATATATAAAGCTTAGCATATACTCTATATATAAAATTATATATATACAGTATATGCTAAGCTTATATATAGGTTTAATTGTGCTTGCAACATGACACAATGTCTTCAAAGGAATTCAAACCTTCGTTATGATTATACCTGAATTATTTAGAAGGCACTGCACATCTAAAGCGATTGTCTGGTCCACCTAAATTACGCCCTTCCTCGCTGCTGTTTCTCGCGGCGCAAAGGTGTTTGAAATAACGCCAATTGCGTTCGTCTTTCAGTATTTCATGATAATAAGCCGACTGAACGGATTGGCCGTGGATCTGGACGGCGGAAAGCCGGACGCTGGAACCCGGGTCACCACCTGGCCAAGATCCGGCGCCGACAGCCAGCTGTGGTACGACCACCGGGACACGGGAACCATCAGGAACAAGCTGAACGATCTCTGTATCGACCTAAAGGGTTAGAATTAAACAAAACATTCTAAAATTCACTTCTCATGGGTCGAATTGAATGCTATAGGCCTACGTGGCATTGGCCTACGTGACATAGGCCTACGTGACATAGGCCTACGTGGCATAGGCCTACGTGACATACTGTAGATCTATACGCTCGTGACATAGGTTATGACGACTGTCGCTTGCATTCATGAATCAGGAAAGAAAATCTTATGGGGGATGTTTTTCCTTGATGTTGTTTGAAGTTTTAAAAAGTTAGTTTTTTCCTGTTCATATTAAAAGGAGACGGCCTGATTGTTAATCCTTTTGAACCCGGAGATCCCGACCAACAGTGGGAGCGTGTGGAAAACTATATTGTCAACCGCATCAGCATGAACGAAGTACTGGATATATCCCGTGAGAAATTAAAATCACCACCACCAACAACAATAACAACGATACCATCATCATCATCATCATCATCATCATCATCATCATCATCATCATCATCATCATCATCATCATCATCATCATCATCATCATCATCATCATCATCATCATCATTATCGTCATTATTATCGTCGTCGTCATCGTCATCATCATCATATTCATCGTCATATTCGTCATCAGAGGCAAGCATCATATGAACGTTTATTAGGCGAGAAGAATGTTAGACCGTTTAGTGAGGCGGTTAAAAGCTCATAACATCTTTGCATGCTTATAAATCTTTAGACGCCACAAATATAGGCCTACGGTAATATAATTTGTGATTTCAGGCATTCTTTATTAAGAGACTGGCCTCGATATGCCTTACCTTTATCTTCGTTCTCTTACACGACTCTTAGCAACATCCAATTTCGAATTAGATTTCTAGGAGATCATTCAATCTGATATGTTCCCATCTTGTAGAGTGGCAAACCGTTTATACTGTGTCTTTGGTAGACTCGAATATGGAAAAGGGGGCCGCGATTCTCAAATACTACAACACCGGTGCAACAAACCAACTGTGGAGTTTCGAATTCATGGCAGACGAAGAGTCGAAAGCGGATAAGTCGAACGACGCGAAACGTCAGGTTCTAGAAACGCAGCAATTACTAGAAAAAGCATGGAAGCGAATTCGCAGATCGTAGATATCTCCCACGTATCAGATATCTACGTTGATGTCTCAGATATATCTCAGATTCAATGCCCAGTGGCGGATCCAGGATTTCTTGGTGGGGGATGAATGAATTCATAGAAAGTTGGTGGGGGATGAAAATAGAAGGGGAAAAATCACTAAAATTTTCCGAAAAAGCCTTAGAAATGGAATTTTATCATTTATCCCTCATTTTACTACATTTTAACCTAAAAATAGGTTGACAAGCAAATAAAAGGCCAACCCCGGTTAGTTTTACTAGGTTCTTATCCAAAAGTAGGTTTCACAAGCAAAAAGAAAGTAAGTCCGAAAGTCCGGTGGGGGATGCATCCCCACTCATCCCCCACGTGGAACCGCCACTGTCATTGCTTCTATTGATTGTCTATCTAAATCTTGCTTCCATCCCTCCTCCTTTTCCTCCTTATTCTCCTCCGCCAGCCTCTCCCCATCCCCTACGGCAGATCGACAGAAATTTGGTCTCTTTTTCGAAGGTTAAAAGTCAAACGCTCAGGCGCTCAATTGAAAAACTAATATTCGTAAGACGTCTTTCTTGTTTCTTTGCAGTATTTCTTCATAATAAGCGAATTGAACGAGCTGGCGTTAGATCTGAAGGACGGAAGCGCCGATCCCAGGACCAGAGTGGTCACGTGGCCAAAGTCCGATGCGGACAGTCAGCTGTGGTTCGAGGATTCCGACACCGGAACAATCCGGAACAAACTCAACGACCTGTGCCTCGACATCGAAGGCAAGACGCCGAGATCTCATCTAAGAGATGCATATAATAATAATAATAATAATAATAATAATAATAATAATAATAATAATAATAATAATAATAATAATAATTGAATAAAAGGTGGTTCAGTAGGGTCTGTCTTCTTCTTTGTCTTCTTGTCTTTGAGTCTACAGCTAGCAAAAATTTGCAGTATACAATGTCATAAATGACTCATTCAGTTACTGTACAACAGCCCGATGTCGATAGTCAGTCGGAAAACCAAGATAAACAAGCGCCATTGGTCCAGTGGCGGCTCCACCGGGGGGGTAGGGGGGCCCGTGTCCCCCTATTGAGTGCCTGGCCCCCAGTGCCCCCCCCAGTTGGGACCCTATACTTAATGCTACATACATTAAGCAACAAATGGTTGCCCCCCCATGATTAGAAGTTGCCACCCCAACGGGCCCCCACTTGCCAAATCCTAGAGCCGCCACTGCATTGGTCTACAGATATTCTTTTGCATTACATTACAATTGAACGGGGTTTTTTTAGCAAACATCGATGCCTTTTTCAGCCAGTCTATTCCTCTTATTGTGGACTTATATTTCGAATAACGCGAATGTTATTCTTCATTTGAGGCTCAACGCTGGTTGTTAACGAGTATGAACCTGAAGACGAGGATCAACAGTGGGAACGCCGTGGAAATTTGATTGCAAATCGAAACAATTCGGACGAAGTCGTCGACATCAGATGTTAGGAACTGCAGCTTATCAGCAGCGGCGTACCTAAGGAGGGCGGGGGCGCGGTTCCTTTCCCCTCCGAGGCGACACAAGAAGAGGGAGGCAGCTATTTGATTAATCATTTTATTTGAGAATTTTCATCGCACGTTTCCTGATGAACATATCAGAGCAACGAAGGGATTTAGTGGAGCAGTGCTTTATTCAGGCCTGTTGGGAGAGGAGATTCCCCACAAAAAACCCTCAAAATACTTCACCTCCACAAATCCAAGCACTGAAATTTTTGCCATCGAACTGAGAATCGTCCCTCCAGCCAAATCAATCCCCCAAAGGTTTGGGGTCTGGATGAATCACCGGGGTGGAGGTACCTATGATAAAACCCTTGGGGTAAAAATGACAAAAATGCCCCCGTTTATCTATAGGGCATAATAGAGCGATATGCCTATGGCATTGGCATCAGGGGCCATAATTGAAATCCAATAATAATAATAATGGACAGGATTTTATGTTTGGGAGGTTAAGCCCACTCCAATTTATTCCATCTGAACCCGCAAAAATCGCCGATCGATGTGCCAACCAGTGACAGTTTATGAGCTGATTTGAATGGCTATTATTATTATTATTATTATTATTATTATTATTATTATTATTATTATTATTATTATTATTATTATTATTATTATTATTATTATTATTATTATTATTATTATTATTATCATCATCATCATCATCATCATCAATCATCATCATCATCGTAATCATCATCATCATTATCATCATTAGTACTACTATTTCATTAGCAGAAGAAGGCAGGTGACAGATGGCAGAAGACTGATAGGTTACGGGTGATTGACAGCTGTCAGATTGAGAGATCACAGAATGGTGAACGATGACCGATGATTGGCAGCTGTCAGTTTGAGAGATCACAGAGTGGCGAAAGAGGACCGATGATTGACAGCTGATCAGATTGAAAGAGGACCGATGATTGACAGCTGTCAGATTGAGAGATCACAGAGTGGTGAACGATGACCGATGATTGACAGCTGTCAGATTGAGAGATGTGGAAAATGACAGCTGATTGATCAAAGAGGGGATAATGACGGATTTGCCTATAGCATGTCAGATTGAAATGATCACTACTACTACTACTACTGAAAGAGGACTACCGATGATTACTACAGCTGTCAGATTGAGAGACCACAGAGCTACTGAACGATGACCGATGATTGGCATCTACTACTCAGATTGAGAGATAATAATAATAATAATAATTATGGAAAATGACGAAGACTGATATGATCAAGGGACGTCGCCAGGCATGGACAGGATTTTATGTTTCGGGGTCAAGCACACTGCAATTTATACCTTCTGAACCCGCAACGCCATTTGGGGTGAATTCATTGAAGGACTAGCTTTAGCGTTTACTACTACTACTACTACTACTATTACTAGCTACGTCCTCGATAATAAGCATGTTGCTAAAATCACCGATCGATGAGCCAAATAGTAACAGTTTATGAGCTGATTTGAATGGCTATTATTAATATTATTAATAATAATTATTATTATTATTATTATTATTATTATCATCATCATCATCATCATCATCATAATCATCATCATCATTAATCATCATTTATCATCATTAGTACTACTATTTCATTAGCATACCAGGTGACAGAACCAGAAACGATAGGTTACGGGTGATTGACAGCTGTCAGATTGAGAGATCACAGAATGGTGTACGATGACCGATGATTGGCAGCTGTCAGGTTGAGAGATCACAGAGTGGCGAAAGAGGACCGATGATTGACAGCTGTCAGATTGAGATCACCGAGTGGTGAAAGATAACCGATGATTGACAGCTGTCACACTGAGAGATCACAGAGCGGTGAACGATGACCGATGATTGGCAGCTGTCAGATTGAGAGATGTGGAAAATGACAGCTGATTGATCAAATCTATAGTGCATAATAGACGGATTTGCCTAAAGCATCAGGGCTATAATTGAAATGCACTACTACTACTACTACTACTACTACTACTACTACTACTACTACTACTACTACTACTACTACTACTACTACTACTACTACTACTACTACTACTACTACTACTACTACTAATAATAATAATAATAATAATAATAACAATAATAATAATTATAGAGTGGTGACGAAGACGGCAGTATGATCAGCAGGGACGTCGCCAGGCATGGACAGGATTTTATGTTTCGGGGTCAAGCCCACTGCAATTTATACTTTCTGAACCAGCAACGCCATTTGCGGTGAATTCATTGGGGGGCTAGCTTTAGCGTTTGGTGGGCTTTGGCCCCTTGCCCATTCCTAGCTACGTCCTCGATAATAAGCATGTTGCTAAAATCACCGATCGATGAGCCAAACAGTAACAGTTTATGAGCTGATTTGAATGGTTATTATTATTATTGTTGTTGTTATTGTTATTATTATTATTATTATTATTATTATTATTATTATTATTATTATTATTATTATTATTGTTATTGTTATACATATTATTATCATAATCATCATCATCATCAACAACATCATCATTAATACCACAATTGCATTAGTATATGATTGGCAGGTAGCTGATGGCAGAAGACTGATAGGTTACGGGTGATTGACAGCTGTCAGATTGAGAGATCACAGAGTGGTGAACGATGGCCGATGATTGGCAGCTGTCAGATTGAGAGGTCACCGAGTGGTGAAGGATAACCGATGATTGACAGCTGTCAGATTGAGAGATCACAGAGCGGTGAACGATGACCGATGATTGGCAGCTGTCAGATTGAGAGAAGATAGAGAGGTGGAAAATGACAGCTCATTGATCAAATCTATAGAGCATAATAGACGGATTTGCCTATAGCATCAGGGGCTATAATTGAAATGCACTAACTACTACTACTAATTACTACTTATACTACTTATTATTTTTATTTACTTATTATTATTATTATTACTATTTTTATTATAAAATTAATAGCAGAGTGGTCACGAAGACGGCAGTATGATCAACAGGGACGTCGCCAGGCATGGACAGGATTTTATGTTTCGGGGGTCAAGCCCACTCCAATTTATTCCTTCTAAACCCGCAACACCATTTGGGGTGAATTCAGTAGGGGACTAGCTTTAGCGTTTGGGGGGCTTAGGCCCCCTTGCCCATTCCTAGCTACGTCCTCGATAATAAGCATGTTGCTAAAATCGCCGATCGATGAGGTAAACAGTAACAGTTTATGAGTTCATTTGAATGTCTATTATTATTATTATTATTATTGTTATTATTATTATTATTATTATTATTATTATTATTATTATTATTATTAATGTTATTATTATTAAAATTATCATCATCATCATCATCAACATCATCATTAATACCACTATTGCATTAGTATAAGATGGCAGGTGACTGATGGCAGAAGACTGATAGGTTACGGGTGATTGACAGCTGTCAGATTGAGAGATCACAGAGTGGTGAACGATGACCGATGATTGGCAGCTGTCAGATTAAAAGATCACAGAGTGGTGAAAGAGGACCGATGATTGGCAGCTGTCAGATTGAGAGATCACAGAGCGGTGAACGATGACCGATGATTGGCAGCTGTCTGATTGAGAGATGATAGAGATGTGGAAAAGCTGATTGATCAAATCTATAGAGCATAATAGACGGATTTGCCTAAAGCATCAGGGCTATGATTGAATTGCACTACTAATCCTACTACTACTACTACTACTACTACTGCTACTACTACTACTACTATACTACTACTACTACTACTACTACTACTACTACTACTACTGCTAACTAATACTACTACTACTACTAATAATAATAATAATAATAATAATTATAGAGTGGTGACGAAGACGGCAGTATGATCAGCAGGGACGTCGCCAGGCATGGACATGATTTTATGTTTCGGGGTCAAGCCCACTCCAATTTATACCTTCTAAACCCGCAACGCCATTTGGGGTGAATTCATTTGGGGCTAGTTTTATCGTTTGGGGGCTTAGGCCTCTTGCCCATTCCTAGGTACGTGCTCGATAATAAGCATGTTGCTAAAATCACCAATCGATTTGCAAACAGTAACAGTTTATGAGCTCATTTGAATTTCTATTATTATTATTATTATTATTGCTATTATTTTATTTTTTATTTTTTTATTATTAATTATCATCATCATCTATCATAAATCATCATCATCAACAACATCATCATTAATACCACTATTGCATTAGTATATGATTGGCAGGTGACTGATGGCAGAAGACTGATAGGTTACGGGTGATTGACAGCTGTCAGATTGAGAGATCACAGAGTGGTGAAATGGATAACCGATGATTGACAGCTGTCAGATTGAGAGAGTGGTGAACAGAGCTGTCAGATTGGTGAAAGATGACCGATGATTGGCAGCTGTCAGATTGAGAGATGATAGAGATGTGGAAAATGATTGATCAAATCTTGAGAGCATAATAGATTTGAGAGATCATTTGCCTGATTGAGCATCAGGGCTATAATTGATGATTGCAGCTACTGATAACTACTACTACTAGCTGATTACTACTAGAGCATGCTG
>CM030851.1:14533860-14536360 GCA_018105865.1 Metaphire vulgaris
ATCACAGAGTGGTGAAAGAGGACCGATGATTGACAGCTGTCAGATTGAGAGATCACAGAGTGGTGAAAGATAACCGATGATTGACAGCTGTCAGATTGAGAGTTCACAGAGAGGTTGAACGATGACTGATGATTGGCAGCTGTCAGATTGAGAGATGATAGAGATGTGGAAAATGACAGCTGATTGATCAAATCTATAGAGCATAATAGACGGATTTGCCTATAGCATCAGGGCTATAATTGAAATGCACTACTACTACTACTACTACTACTACTACTACTACTACTACTACTACTACTACTACTACTACTACTACTACTACTACTACTACTACTACTACTACTACTACTACTACTACTACTACTACTACTAATAATAATAATAATAATAATAATTATAGAGTGGTGACGAAGACGGCAGTATGATCAGCAGGGACGTCGCCAGGCATGGACAGGATTTTATATTTCGGGGGTCAAGCCCACTGCAATTTATACCTTCTGAACCCGCAACGCCATTTGGGGTGAATTCATTGGGGGGCTAGCTTTGGCGTTTGGTGGGCTTAGGCCCCTTGCCCATTCCTAGCTACGTCCTCGATAATAAGCATGTTGCTAAAATCACCGATCGATGAGGTAAACAGTAACAGTTTATGAACTGATTTGAATGTCTATTATTATTATTGTTGTTATTATTATTATTATTATTATTGTTATTAATATTATTATTATCATAATCAACTTCATCATCAATCAACATCATCAACATTCATCACCACTATTGCATTAGTATATGATTGGCAGGTAACTGATGGCAGAAGACTGATAGGTTACGGGTGATTGACAGCTGTCAGATTGAGAGATCACAGAGTGGTGAAAGGGGACCGATGATTGACAGCTGTCAGATTGAGAGATCACAGAGTGGTGAAAGATAACCGATGATTGACAGCTGTCAGATTGAGAGATCACAGAGAGGTGAACGATGACTGATGATTGGCAGCTGTCAGATTGAGAGATGATAGAGATGTGGAAAATGACAGCTCATTGATCAAATCTATAGAGCATAATAGACTGATTTGCCTATAGCATCAGGGCTATAATTGAAATGCACTACTACTACTACTACTACTACTACTACAACTACTACTACTACTATACTACTACTACTACTACTACCACTACTACTACTACTACTACTACTAATACTACTACTACTACTACTACTAATAATAATAATAATAATAATAATAATTATAGAGTGGTGACGAAGACGGCAGTATGATCAGCAGGGACGTCGCCAGGCATGGACATGATTTTATATTTCGGGGGTCAAGCCCACTGCAATTTATACCTTCTGAACCCGCAACGCCATTTGGGGTGAATTCATTGGGGGGCTAGCTTTAGCGTTTGGTGGGCTTAGGCCCCCTTGCCCATTCCTAGCTACGTCCTCGATAATAAGCATGTTGCTAAAATCACCGATCGATGAGGTAAACAGTAACAGTTTATGAACTGATTTGAATGTCTATTATTATTATTGTTGTTATTATTATTATTATTATTATTGTTATTAATATTATTATTATCATAATCAACTTCATCAACAACAACAACATCATCATTAATACCACTATTGCATTAGTATATGATTGGCAGGTAACTGATGGCAGAAGACTGATAGGTTACGGGTGATTGACAGCTGTCAGATTGAGAGATCACAGAGTGGTGAAAGAGGACCGATGATTGACAGCTGTCAGATTGAGAGATCACAGAGTGGTGAAAGATAACCGATGATTGACAGCTGTCAGATTGAGAGATCACAGAGCGGTGAACGATGACCGATGATTGGCAGCTGTCAGATTGAGAGATGATAAAGATGTGGAAAATGACAGCTGATTGATCAAATCTATAGAGCATAATAGACGGATTTGCCTATAGCATCAGGGCTATAATTGAAATGCACTACTACTACTACTACTACTACTACTACTACTACTACTACTATACTACTACTACTACTACTACTACCACCACTACTACTACTACTACTACTACTACTACTACTACTACTACTACTACTACTACTACTACTACTACTAATAATAATAATTATAGAGTGGTGACGAAGACGGCAGTATGATCAGCAGGGACGTCGCCAGGCATGGACAGGATTTTATGTTTCGGGGGTCAAGCCCACTGCAATTTATACCTTCTGAACCCGCAACGCCATTTGGGGTGAATTCATTGGGGGGCTAGCTTTGGCGTTTGGTGAGCTTAGGCCCCCTTGCCCATTCCTAGCTACGTCCTCGATAATAAGCATGTTGCTAAAATCACCGATCGATGAGGTAAACAGTAACAGTTTATGAACTGATTTGAATGTCTATTATTATTATTGTTGTTGCTGTTATTATTATTATTATTGTTATTATTATTATTATTATTATTATTGTTATTAATATTATTATTATCATAATCATCATCATCAACAACAACAACATCATCATTAATAC
>CM030851.1:14543860-14548860 GCA_018105865.1 Metaphire vulgaris
TTGGCAGCTGTCAGATTGAGAGATGATAGAGATGTGGAAAATGACAGCTGATTGATCAAATCTATAGAGCATAATAGACGGATTTGAATATAGCATCAGGGCTATAATTGAAATGACTACTACTACTGCTACTACTACTACTACTACTACCACTACTACCACTACTAGCACTACTACTACTACTACTACTACTACTGACTACTACACTACTACTACTACTACTACTACTACTACTACTACTACTACTACTACTACTACTACTACTACTACTACTACTACTACTACTACTACTACTACTACTACTACTACTACTACTACTACTACTACTAATAATAATAATAATAATAATAATTATAGAGTGGTGACGAAGACGGCAGTATGATCAGCAGGGACGTCGCCAGGCATGGACATGATTTTATATTTCGGGGGTCAAGCCCACTGCAATTTATACCTTCTGAACCCGCAACGCCATTTGGGGTGAATTCATTGGGGGGCTAGCTTTAGCGTTTGGTGGGCTTAGGCCCTCTTGCCGATTCCTAGCTACGTCCTCGATAATAAGCATGTTGCTAAAATCACCGATAGATGAGCCAAACAGTAACAGTTCACCAACTGATTTGAATGTCTATTATTATTATTGTTGTTATTATTATTATTATTGTTTTTATTATTACTATTATAATCATCATCATCATCATCAACAACATCATCATTAATACCACTATTGCATTAGTATATGATTGGCAGGTAACTGATGGCAGAAGACTGATAGGTTACGGGTGATTGACAGCTGTCGGATTGAGAGACCACAGAGTGGTGAACGATGGCCGATGATTGGCAGCTGTCAGGTTGGGAGATCACAGAGCGGTGAAAGATGATCGATGATTGACAGCTGTCAGATTGAGAGGTCATAGAGTGCTGAAAGATAACCGATGATTGACAGCTGTCAGATTGAGAGATCACAGAGTGGTGAAAGAGGACCGATGATTGACAGCTGTCAGATTGAGAGATCACAGAGTGGTGAAATATAACCGATGATTGACAGCTGTCAGATTGAGAGATCACAGAGCGGTGAACGATGACCGATGATTGGCAGCTGTCAGATTGAGAGATGATAGAGATGTGGAAAATGACAGCTGATTGATCAAATCTATAGTGAATAATAGACGGATTTGCCTATAGCATCAGGGCTATAATTGAAATGCACTACTACTACTACTACTACTACTACTACTACTACTACTACTACTACTACTACTACTACTACTATACTACTATTACTACTACTACTACTACCACTACTACTACTACTACTACTACTACTACTACTACTACTACTACTACGCTTATACAAAACATCATTCAACAGAAACCGTCCTCACATACATTTATGACAAACTCCTCACTGCCATTGATTCAACGAGTTACTGGTCTCTGTCTCCTTGATCTTTCTGCTGCCTTTGATACTATAGATCACAAAATCCTACTGAAACGCCTTTTCCTCTGGTTTGAATATCTTCTGTAGCTCACCGCTGGTTCCAATCCTATCTCCAATCTAGATCCTTTCAAGTTTCATGCCAGAATCAAACTTCATCACCCTCCGATCTATACTATGGAGTACCACAAGGATCTGTAAATGATTGGACCGGTTTTGTTCAGTCTCTACACTACCCCACTGTCATCCTTAATCAACTCTCTCAAATTGAATCATCAACTTTATGCAGACGACACTCAATTATTTCTTTCGTTTACTCCATCTTCCTTTAAGGCATCAATCTCTGAACTAGAATCAGCATTTTTGTCAATCTCATCGTGGATGTCAGCTATGATTGATTGCAGCCTTGCCCTCAATCCCTCCAAAACAGAATTTCTCTTATTTGGACTGCCACAACAACTGAAAAAATTGAAAATCCCACACTGATTTTAGCCCCAGATACAATAATAACCCCTGTTCCAACTGCAAAAATCTTGGATTTATTTTGACTCGTCCCTAAATTTTGAAGCTCACATATCTCAACTATCAAAACCTGTTATGCTCACATTTCGTGATCTACGTAGGACTCGCCCCTACGTTTGATATTAAAACTGCTTCCACTATTGCCACTTCAATAGTTCACTCTAAGTTAGACTAATGCAACTCACTGTTTCACAATCTTCCAAAGGCTTAGATGTAAACTCCAATCGATTCAAAATGCCTTAGCTGTGCAGTAACTAAATCGGTTAAATTTTGCCACATTACACCATTACTCAAATTCTCCACTGGCTCAAGATAACAGAACGCATTGAATATAAAATAATATCGATGACTTATAACTCACTCCATACATCAAAACCAGTCTACCTAAGAAATCTGATAATTCCACAACAACCTGGATCTACTAGATCCTCTTCTCATTAACTCTCCTTCGACCTCTGAATCAATCATCTCTCAAAATTTGCAATCGTGATTTTCAGCTGGCACCTGAGCTTTGGAACTGGTTCCAATATCCGATGATTGTCTACATCAAAGCCAAATAACAAACTCTGAGTCACAATGACTCCCCTTCTTGCAACATCTCTCATGTTTTTCTTTCCAAACTAAAATCTGATTTATAAAATCATTTCTCCATATAGATAGCGTCCTGCCCACTAGCCCTTTTGATTAAATGACCCGGCATGAATGACCCACCTTTGGCTATAGCTACTTCATTTGAGATTGAGCGCATAGGAATAAGGAGCTACTTCGGTGCATCTTTTGGAAGCGCTTTAGAAATTAACGAGATTTTACTTTACTTACTTTACTTACTACTACTACTACTACTAATAATAATAATAATAATAATAGAGTGGTGACGAAGACGGCAGTATGATCAGCAGGGACGTCGCCAGGCATGGACAGGATTTTATGTTTCGGGGGTCAAGCCCACTGCAATTTATACCTTCTGAACCCGCAACGCCATTTGCGGTGAATTCGTTGGGGGGCTAGCTTTAGCGTTTGGTGGGCTCAGGCCCCCTTGCCCCTTCCTAGCTACGTCCTCGATAATAAGCATGTTGTTGAAATCACCGATCGATGAGCCAAACAGTAACAATTTATGAGCTGATTTGAATGGCTATTATTTATTATTATTATTATTATTATTATTATTATTATTATTATTATTATTATTATTATTATTATTATTATTATTATTATTATTATTATTATTATTATCATCATCATCATCAACAACATCATCATTAATACCACTATTGCATTAGTATATGATTGGCAGGTGACTGATGGCAGAAGACTGATAGGTTACGGGTGATTGACAGCTGTCAGATTGAGAGATCACAGAGTGGTGAACGATGGCCGATGATTGGCAGCTGTCAGGTTGGGAGATCACAGAGTGGTGAAAGAGGATCGATGATTGACAGCTGTCAGATTGAGAGGTCACCGAGTGCTGAAAGATAACCGATGATTGACAGCTGTCAGATTGATAGATCACAGAGCGGTGAACGATGACCGATGATTGGCAGCTGTCAGATTGAGAGATGATAGAGAGGTGGAAAATGACAGCTAATTCATCAAATCTATAGGGCATAATAGACGGATTTGCCTATAGCATCATCGGCTATAATTGAAATACAATAATAATAATAATAATTATTATTATTATTATTATTTTATTATTATTATTATTACTATTTTTATTATAAAATTAATAACAGAGTGGTGACGAAGACGGCAGTATGATCAGCAGGGACGTCGCCAGGCATGGACAGGATTTTATGTTTCGGGGGTCAAGCCACACTGCAATTTATTCCTTCTAAACCCGCAACACCATTTGGGGTGAATTCAGTAGGGGACTAGCTTTAGCGTTTGGGGGGCTTAGGCCTCCTAGCCCATTCCTAGGTACGTCCTCGATAATCAGCATGTTGCTAAAATCGCCGATCGATGAGCCAAAGAGTAGCAGTTTATGAGTTCATTTGAAAGTTATTATTATTATTATTATTATTATTATTATTATTATTATTATTATTATTATTATTATTATTATTATTATTATTATTATTATTATTATATATATTATTATAATCATCATCACCATCATTATCATTATTGATACTACTATTTCATTAGCAGAAGATGCCAGGTTTCAGATGGCAGAAGACTGATAGGTTACGGGTGATTGACAGCTGTCAGATTGAGAGATCACAGTGTGGTGAACGATGACCGATGATTGGCAGCTGTCAGATTAAGAGATCGCAGAGTGGTGAAAGATAACGATGATTGACAGCTGTCAGATTGAGAGATCACAGAGCGGTGAACGATGACGAATGATTGGCAGCTGTCAGATTGAGAGATGATAGAGATGTGGAAAATGACAGCTGATTGATCAAATCTATAGAGCATAATAGACGGATTTGCCTTTAGCATCAGGGCTATAATTGAAATGCACTACTACTACTACTACTACTACTACTACTACTACTACTACTACTACTACTACTACTGCTACTACTACTACTACTACTACTACTACTACTACTACTACTACTACTACTACTACTACTACTACTACTACTACTACTACTACTACTACTACTACTACTACTACTACTAATAATAATAATAATAATAATTATAGAGTGGTGACGAAGACGGCAGTATGATCAGCAGGGACGTCGCCAGGCATGGACATGATTTTATATTTCGGGGGTCAAGCCCACTGCAATTTATACCTTCTGAACCCGCAACGCCATTTGGGGTGAATTCATTGGGGGGCTAGCTTTAGCGTTTGGTGGGCTTAGGCCCTCTTGCCGATTCCTAGCTACGTCCTCGATAATAAGCATGTTGCTAAAATCACCGATAGATGAGCCAAACAGTAACAGTTCACCAACTGATTTGAATGTTATTATTATTATTGTTGTATTATTATTATTATTATTATTGTTATTATTATTATTACTATTATAATCATCATCATCATCATCATCACAACATCATCATTAATACCACTATTGCATTAGTATATGATTGG